>JBBPDA010000126.1:30693880-30711373 GCA_037974385.1 Arnoldichthys spilopterus | reverse complement strand
AAGTGATCTTTGGGTTCTTCTTTACCTCTCTCACCAAGGCTCTTCTCCCCCGGTAGCTCAGCTTGGCCGGACGGCCAACTCTAGGAAGGGTTCTGGTCTTCTCAAACGTCTTCCATTTAAGAATTATGGAGGCCACTGTGCTCTTGGGAACCTTAAGTGCAGCAGAAATTTTTTTGTAACTTTGGCCAGATCTGAGCCTTGCCACAATTCTGTCTTTGAGCTCTTCAGGCCGTTCTTCTGACCTCATGATTCTCATTTGCTCTGACATGCACTGTGAGCTGTAAGGTCTTATATAGACAGGTGTGTGGCTCTTAATCAAGTCCAATCAGGATAATCAAACACAGCTGGACTCAAATGACCCGAGTTAAATATGAGTGTCACAGCAAAGGGTCTGAATATTTAGGACCATGAGATATTTCAGTTTTTCTTTTTTAATAAATCTGCAACAATTTCAAAATTCTTTTTTTTGTCTGTCAATATGGGGAGCTGTGTGTACATTAATGAGGGAAAAAAATTATTTAAAAGATTTTAGCAAATGGCTGCAATATGACAAAAAGTTAAAAATTTAAAGGGGTCTGAATACTTTCCATACCCACTGTATATATATATATGTACGAATGTCCTCTAGTGGAAAGTGAAAAATGTAAATGATCCCTGCCCCCCATTACGTGCCTCATAGGTACCAAGAACTAACCATCTGCATTGTTCTTTGCGGTTGCTGCAATGACAAAGCAGGGCTCCTTTCATCATTTGATTTTGACTAAAAGGCCTGGCTCATGTTGGCTTGGGGTTCCTGCAGATTTTACATGGGGTGGTAAAATGGTTGCATGAGGTTCCTTTGATGGGTAGGGAGGTGGGTGGGGGTGGTGATAGAGCTCCAGATAAAGCTGATGTTCTTACTGTTCCTCCATTCTGATGATTTTGAATGCATGTGAATCACACAACGATAAAACAATGTAAAAATCCTGAGTAAATTTAAGATGAATAGTAATATTTGTCTGGATTATTGCTGTTTGTGCTCGTTATTTTTTAAATTTTCTTTCATTATGTTTAAAATAATAATAATAACAAAATAATAATAATTATAATAATAATAACAAAAATAACAAAGAAAAACTAGACCCTAACATTTCCACCATCATGCTTCACAGTTGGTAGGGGGTTCTCCTAAAAAGTGGATATGGTCTATGCCACACATTTACTTACAGTAGAAAGATTTATTTTTTAAATCCCTTGCCAGACCCACAGGCATCCTCAATCTTTTCTGAAGGTCTTAGAGAGTTCCTTAGATCTTGGCAAGATGACACCACACAGGTTCTATTTGCAGTGGGTTTCAATCAATGGGAACTAATCTGGAACACCTGCTTCCAATTTTATGGACTTGAAGGTGTGATAAATGTAAGGGTGTGCTTACTTTTTCCAATGTGGAGTATAATCACCTTTATCTATAGGCGCTGTGTCAAAGAGGATAAAATGTTTGCTTGTTCACATGATGCAAAAAGTCAAGAATTCCCATTGGGTGTACTTATTTCTCCACACGGCTGTAGAACATCATGGCACCAAATCATTAATTACTTTATGAGCGTATAGGTAAATGTTTGACTTGTTTATCACTTTGCAAGGCCCAAAAGTCTACATTCAGTTTGGCACAGCAAGTCAGGTTTATGACAGAGAGGGCATCCACCGAACACATGGGGAACATGTGGCACACGTCTTGCCTATAATGTGTAAAACCTTTGCCGCATCGTTGGTCTCCACTTAGCATCACATTCATCTAAACGTCAAATGTAGGCCTCTCCTGTCCACGAGAGGCTGTCAGCCGAGTTTCCTCTCAGGCTTCCAAAACCTCTGGAGTGGGCGGATGGGACGCGGATCCTATTTTTATTTGTGCCACTTTCCACTTCTGAGTTTTTTATTCAGAGCCTCTCCCATCGGCCGCCTGTAGAAGAGCTCAAGCAGATGTCCCTGTAAAGCTGAGAGCCACTAGAGTGGCCACCTCTTGTCCGCTACTGCTGCACTGCACGCACTCATACGCTGCAATGCAAAGTCACAGCACTAATGCTCCAATTAACGTGGCACTGATTTCCACTCGTTTGGTTGCCCTGTGGTGCGCACGCATGCTCACCGCGCTGTGTGGCATCTCATATAACTTTAATCATAAACATTATCTTCCTAATGGAACATACCTACAACTAAAGCCAACTGAAAGACTTGGTTTATCTGAAGCAGAAGACTATAAAACTCTGTGAAATATTATTTAGATGAAGATAAAACGTGATTGCACACCGCGCTTCGTGCCCTATTTTCCTGTAGTGTAGTTTTATTGCTGTGAAACAGCTTTTGGTGAGCTACAGATCTGCAAATGATTATACAGATAAGGATAAAAAGATTACTCGCTCCACAAGTTGCCCCATAATTAGTCCAGCATTTATTGCTGTGTGCCGTACCCTACAACTGCAAAAGAGCTTTTTCTAAGCTTCAGGAGGCTTCATATAAAGCAATGGTTTATCAAAAATTCTCACCAAGATTGTGAGTGGTTGGTACTGAGATCTCTACTGCTGCTTATTGTATATTGTAGACTGCCTACTGTATATTGTAGTATTTACTGTGTACTGTAAATATAAGTATTTAATGTATAAATGCCTATGTACTGTATATTGTACTACACCAAACATCTATATTGTATATTGTGTATATTGTATACTGTGTGCTGTATATTATGTAGTTTCAGACATTGTATGACAAAAGCATGCTGGCGGTGACTAAAGACTTCAGTAGCAGCTATCCTTTAAGCCTTCTGAAGCTCATAATAGCAAAGCAACCCCAAACCATAACATTTACACCACCATGCTTCACAGCTGGTAGGGGGATCCCCTAAAAAGCGAACATGGTCTACGCCTTACATTTCCCTTGCCAGACTCACAGGCATCCACAACCTTTTCTGAAGCTCTTAGAGAGCTCTTTAGGTCTTGGCAAGATGACACCACATACTTCAGTAGATAAGAGAACACCAGACTCTATGTCAGGTTTACCTAAGACAGGTTCCAATTGCAGTTGGTTCCAAACAATGGCACCTAATCTGACTACCATCTTCCTATTTAATGGACTTGCAGGTGTGATAAATGTAAGGGTGTACTTACTTCTTACATGTGGAGTATAATCACCTTTAAATACTGACACTGTGTCAAAGAGGGTGAAATTTTGCTCGTTCACATGTTGAAAAAAATCAAGAATTCCCATGGGGTGTATTTATTTTCCCACAAGACTGTAGACGTAGAACATCGTGGCACCAAATCATGAATTAGTTTATCAGTTTGTAAATAAATGTTTAACTTATTTACCACCTTTATAGCAATAGAACCCTCAACCAGAAGCCATGGTCAACATTTGGAGGGGAGGAAGGTAAGGCATGTCAATATAAATGCTGGAATAATTATGGTGCAACTTATAGGATCTTTTTTATCTAAATCATTTTTATGTGAATTCAGTGTCAATTTAGTGTGGTCCTAGCCTGACTGAAAGACAGTGGAAACATGTGCTGTGGTAAGACAGGTCCTAGCTGTCATGACAAACAGGCTTTGAGTATTCATTGCTAAAGACAAAGTGGCCATCCAGACTGTTTTCAGCAAAAGGTGCAAAATTCGTAATTGCAACAATTAGTCTCCTCAGTTCCCAAACAAGCTAACAATGCATTAAAAGGAGAAGGTGATGTAACACAGTGGCGAACAGGCCCCTGTCCCAACTTTTCTGGCTGTGCTGTAGGCATCAGTTTCTAAATTTGTTCATATTTACAAAAAAACACTGGAAATCAGCCACAGATTCTTGTGTTTATGTAACTGTTTAGCTTATTTTAGTCTTGTAGACCAAACTTTTAAGCAACGTGAGTCTTGGATGAACCATTGCTTCATGTGTAGCTTTCTAAAGCTCATAGTTTCATAGCAATACAACTGTCAACCTGTGCCATGGTCAGCATTTGCAAGGGGGAAGGTAGGGCATGTAATAATGCTGGAATAATTATGGCACAATTCGTCAGATAAGTGTGATCCTTTGAATTGTAGTGTGTAATTGGCAGAGCCAGCGCAATGCAGAGAGTGTGCACTCACACCATACAGCAAACCGCATGAGTGAACGGGAGTTTATCTGATCTGTTAAGCACTTAGTCTAGACTTAAACCCTGCTCGTTCTCCACCTCCGTTGCTCACTCACACACTCACTAATGTGCACTCAAACACACATTTGCTCTGTGTAAATATACATATACTAGGGAAAATTTTCAGATAGAAGCCCGTCACATGCGCAGCGCTCAGCCAAAGCCAACAGTCTGAGCGCGGGACTGTCACTCAAAACATTTTCCAGGGGTTGGAGTTTACTGCAGCAAGTTCAAGTCCATCTCACTGTTTTCCCAAAGCCTGATATAACACGAAGGCAAGTAAACAGTCCGTTTTTGAAGCTGATGTGCTGGAAGCAGGAGCATAAGGATCTCAGCTACTTTTAAGGGTCTTGATGTGATTCAGAGCGTCTCCAGAACGGCAGGTCTTGTACTCCACAAGTACCTACCAAAAGTGATCAAAGGAAGGACAACCGGTGAATTGGCGACAGGGTCATGGGAACCCAAGGCTCACTGATGCATGATGAAGGCTATCCCATCTGGTCTAATCCCACAGAACAGCTTTAAAAGAGGTTTAAGAGGTTAAAAAAAGTGATGCTGACATTGCACCACTGTCAGAGCTGCTCCAGCAGCAGGAGGTATATACTCAGTATTAGGCAGGTGGTCCTAATGTTTTGGCTGCTTGGTGTATAGTAGAATACTGCTGCATTCCTGCTGACCGTTTATGTACAGTGCTCTTACATATGTATGTTACTTTAAATGGAATATGTGGTGAACCCTTCAGAGGTGAATTCATGCTTTTTTCTTTTGCAGTGCGTGTCTATGCCAATAGAAAATGAACTGCATGATTGCGGATCACTGCCCTCTGAAATTTTTGGGCATGAGTTGAAGAGATCTTAAATATCAAGTGTCACCGGACATCAATCACGATAATATATGCGCTTCTTGTTTAAAAATAGAAGCTCATCAGGTTTTGTTTCAGTAGGGAAGCACTGAAAACACCAGTTCAGACACAAACTAAAGTGAAAGTGACTGTTTGTCATTGTGAACATACCTCGAGCACCACAACGAAAAGCAACCTCTGCATTTAACCCATCACACGTGCACACGTGGAGCAGCGGGCAGCTACCAATAGCACCCGGGGAGCAGTGTAGTGGGACGGTACCTTATTTAAGGAAACCTCAGTGGTGCCCGGGCTGGGACTCGAACCTGCGACCTTCAGGTCTCAAAGGCAGCGTCCTAACCACAAGGCCTCCACTGCCCATAGGCCTGTTGATCCTGGAACACTTGGTTGGAGTTCTGTATCTTATCGAGATGTGAGATAAAACCATTGGTGCAGTGAACGGTGCGGGGTGGGTGTTCCGTGAGTGGTCAGAGGCAAACCAAAAATCATGAGACGAATCATGCTCTCCTCCACACCTACCAGCAATGTTTCCATCGTGTTGTGCACATTGATCACGCGACCTCAGATCAGCGTTGAGCAAGCGGAAAACGTCGAGAGAAAACAGCTCACTGACGAACTTACACAAGAGAGTTTAGGGCCCTATCACTCAGGACACACTGGATTATTGCTTCCTCTGGTCACTTTGGTTCGCGCGCGGCTGTTTTCCACTAGCTCAGCATGTCAGCACAGGACTTCCTTTATTCTAGCAGGCCCCAGGAAGAACAGGGAGAGAGAAGAAGGGAGGGGGAGAGAGGGGCAGGGTGAGTAAGAGCACATACTTAAGGAGGCACATGGTTATTGATACTCTGCACTGTAAATCAATGCATAATTATTATTATTATTATTATTATTATTATTATTATTATTATTATTATTATCATCATCATTATGTGAATGTATGAATGTTTGCCTGCACTTTCCAACCTGCATGTGAAAATATTCATATTTCATGTCATATTCCAATTTCACAGTACGTTCTTTCCATTGTTTGGGGTATGTGAAATTCAACGAAAAGCATCCATTACCCCAAACATATCATCACACCACCATAATTACAGTAATTGCCTCTTCCCAGATTGGGCAGAGGGGGTGGGGTGAATATGGGGTTTGTGTGGTGCAAGACTCCCCAATTAAGGCAACAGTAAAGGGCCCATGTGCTGACACAGGTCACACACCAAGCAACAGCCGTGTGTTATTATTCAGGGGAAACGCGAAGTGCGACGGGACCTGATCCTGCCCCGGACATGCACTTACACCTTACACACACACACACCGAAAAAAAGGCAGCGGCGACAGCAGAGGGGTGAGGCTGTGGTTTAGGTGGGAAAAACAGAGGCAAGAAGAAGAGATTACTGAGCAGAGAGAGAGAGAGAGAGAGAGAGCTCTGTAACAGGCAAAAGAGAAAGGGAAGGAAGTGAGCGACAGTAGTCGAGGCAGGAGGAAGAGAGAAAGAAAGAGAAAGAAGAATAGCAAGCAATCATGAAACAAGAAGGAGAGAAAGAAAGTAGAATGAAGAAAGAAAAAAGAAAGAATGAACGAAAGCTCTCAATAACGAGAAGAGGCATAGGGAAGGAAGAGAGTGTGAGAGGGAGAGCAAGAGAGCGTGAGAGTGTGAGAGAGAGAGACAGAGAAAGAAATAGACAAAGAGAGAGAGAGAGAGAGAGAGAGAGGAAGAGAGAGAGAGAGAGAGAGAGAGTGGCTGGATTGGGTAAGGGCATGTTTGTGTTTCCAACTACTCCTGGAATTTACAGCAGCAGCTGCCCCACGCCAGCGCACAAGGAGCACAGAGGTGGACAGCCCAACAGAGACAGACTTGTACTGTATCGCTTTCTCTCTTTCTCTCTGTGCGTGTGTGTGTGTGTGTGTGTTTGTGTGTGTGTGTTTAAAAGATTTCGAGGGAAACACACACAGCACAGTGCTCTTACTCAGCATTGGGCCGACACTGAGTCTGGTGGGGCCAAGTTTCCACTCGCAAACAATAATTCACCTCAAGTGCCCAGTGAGCATGTGTGTGTGCGTGTGTGTGTGTGTGAGGAGGTCTCTCACCCGGACCACTGGAAAGACGCGTGCTCCGCCCAAAAGCATCCTCTGTTTCCACACTAGGTTTTCCGTTCTGATCTCACTGTTTACACTCACTGCTGAGTTTGTTGTGTTGACGGACGGGACGTGCCGTCTTCATGAAGGTCAGTGTACCTGCATTGCTATTTATGAACAACCTGCCGAAGCAGAACCACAGCATGAACCACTGAACCTGTCCGCGCTCAGGTGCAGGGGCCCGAACCCAGACTCTAGTGAAAGTGCTGTGACTGTGGTGAAGACGTGGAGTGAAGAAGTAGCAGGCCCCAGAACCCCTCCAGCTGTAGAGCAGTAGTGGAACCACATCAGGCGGCTGCATCGAGTCCCAAGTGAAAGTGAAAGTGACTGTTTGTCATTGTGACCACACCCCGTCACACAAAGTGCACCACAATCAACTGTGAACCTCTGAATTAAACCCATCCACACGCACAGCAGTGGGCTACCAACAGCACCCGGGGAGCAGTATAGCGGGATGGTACCTTACTCAAGAGAACCTCAGTGGTACCTGGGCTGGGATTTGAACCTACGACCCTCTGATCACATGGGCAGGTCCATAACCACATGTAACTAGGTCCTACCACACTGTGTGAACACTTACACTCCAACAATCATCCTACTGTATTGTGTGTGTGTGTGTACATGGATTTAACTCTTTGTGAGGACCAAAGGTCCACATAATGACAGGAATACCGGAAACTCTATCAAAGTGAGGACCTTTTGTTGGTCCTCACGATGAACCGTGCTGTTTTCTGCACAAATTTAATTTTTTTCCAAACTAAAAGAGCTCTTTTGCTTACTGGCGTTAAGGTTTAGGTGTTGGTGTAGTGTTACTGAGATATGGTATTACAGAAGTTAGTGGAACGTACTAGCAAAGATAGCAATACCAACCCGTGTGTGTTTGTGTGTGTATGTATGAGGCAAGCACCATTTACAGGTTGGCAGAGGTGACTTTTTTAAATGGGCTGTAACTGATGTCATTACACACCATTTTCGCTGTGTTTAGCTGTTCGTTTAGGCATAACGTTGGGGCCAATAAAGCAACCCCCCCCCACTCACACACATACACACACACACACACACTGGCCTCGTTGCTGCACCTCTCTCCACACACGTTGTCCTGTGTAATTAATCATCTATTAGAGCACTTTGCCAGCTTTCCCCACCATGAACACAGATTTAATATGTAAGTTTGCCAGGCCAGTGGGGCAGGTGGCTGTGTAGTGAGTTTAATGGGCGTCTCGGTCGCTTTTGCTCGTTCTCTTGTACTGCATACGTGACACGGCGCAAAAGAGGGAAACGGGTAATAAAGCAGTGTAGGCCCACTTCCTGAAGCTGAGGAAAATGCCCATGAACGCATACCAATACTTGTTTTTATCCAGTGTCGGGACGTGCACCATACGTGTTTTACATATCTTGGTACTCATATACACCACATCAGCCATAACATTAACACCACTCACAGGTGAAGTGAATAACATCGACTCTCTAGATTCATTACAATGGCACCTGTCAGGGGGGGTGGGACATATAAGGCAGGTGGTGAGGAAGTTGTGAGTTGGGGCCTCCAAGAATCAGAGTAGTTCGTCCAGCACATCCCACAGATGCTTGATCAGATCTGGGGAATTAGGAAACCAAAACATTTTCCTGGACCCCATTGCCATGAAGTGGGGTACTTGGTCTGCAACAATGTTTAGGTAGGTGCTATGTGTCAAAATAAAATGCCAGGAGCAGAAGAACACTCCCCAGAGCATCCGCCATCTTGCCTTTTGTTCCATAGAGCACCCTGGTGTCATCTCTACCCCAGGTAAGAAAAATGTTGCAAACGAAAGTCTGATTCATCAGACCAGGCCACCCCCTTCCGTTGCTCCATGGTTCAGTTCGATGCCCACATGGCCATGTATTGAAGGTTTCCACATAGACAAAAAAATCTATTACCCTGAGGTAAATTTGACCACACCCACATTTTCTGAGCCACTTGTCTCGAGGGTCACTGGGGCCTATGCCAGTGCTCACAGGGCAAGAGTCAGAGAAACACTCTGGACACGTCACCTGTCTATCACAGGGCACAAAATCACAACTATGGGGCAATTTAGCATCTACAGTCGTACTCGTCCCTTTCATTGTGGGATGAAACCAGAGCTTCTGGTGGAAACACACACAGACATGGGAAGAACATGCATCTTCCTGTTGAGGGGAGGGGAGGTTAGGACCTTACCCGTCCCAGCCGAGAGTCAGAACCAGAGACCATGGTGCCACACTTCTGACCACTGAACATTGAAATTTTGCGATATTTAGAAAAAGACCAAACACAGAAGAACCTTCTAGGAGCTCTGGTGCTGTTTAGAACCAGAGTTAAATGTTTAAAATGCACTTTTGTGACAGTATCTCAGTATTTCCCTATATCAGTATAACCGTTACATGCTAAATTTTTTGAACGTGCCACATTTTATGTTTAATGTAATTTATTTATATGTTTAATTCACCAAAAATAGAAGCTGTGAAAAGTCAGAAAACGGCGAGTAAAGATTGTGAACAGACCCCATCACACTCCACCACAACGAAATGTGACCTATGTATTAAATCCATCCACACATGGCACAGGGGGCACTATCAACAGCCCCCGGTGAGCAGCGTAGCAGGATGGTACCTTGCTCATGCGCACATCAGTGGACCCTCCAATTGCAACCCTCCAGTCATGTGGGCAAGTCCCTAACCACAAAACTCCCAATACCCGTATGTACGTAAGTGTTTTCTGTAGAAAACGTCTGCGTACAATAAATTCACTTAGAAAATCAACATAACATGTCATTTGACCAGGGCTTCCCAAATCTGAGACTGCTTATGTTATAATGATATGGCATGTATGTGTTATGTAATAATATTATAAGAAAAAATCATTTTATCTAAGACTTTCCTAAAAGTCTTCTTTGGAGATAAGCATGTAGCTCGAAACTTAACACCAACCTTACTATCGGAAACCCAAAAGAAACGATTCTTCCATTTCAGTTTATAGAATATATATAGAATATGTTCACATATGATCAGGCCTATGTACCTGTATATGCCTAGTTTAGGCCTCATTGGCTGTTGTTTGAGTGTGTTCTACTCAATACGCCTCACTGGCCATAATGTGTCTCGTCTGGGTTCATCAAACCATGGTGCCTACAGCTACATCTGCACGAGTGGTTAACAACCCATAAAAAGAGGAGCCAGAGAGAGAGAGAGAGAGAGAGAGAGAGAGAGAGTGGAAAGTGAACTGAGATATGATGATGTGCTGAAGTTCAACCACAAACATTTTAAAGAGCCACATTTTCCTTCCTCTAACCAATGGAACAGTGACAACTAGCAGACAAAAAACATCCCCATTCACCAATTACACACTGAGAAACAATAATTTCCACTGCTCAGTCATCTTAGCTTATATTCACAATACACTGCATGTACAGTACTTTCAGAAGCTACTATAGGCAATAACTGTTACTTCCATTGACCTCCCACTGAAGCTAGTGGTGGCCTAGTGGTCAGGACCTTGCCCTTGTGAACAGGTTAAGGTCCCTACCCAGCTACCATATGTTGAGCAGGTTATCGTCCTGCTACACTGCTGCCCAGGCGCTTCCCATAGCTGCCTGGTTCACTTTATGTCATGGGGTGTGTTCACAATGACAAATTCACTTAAATAACATTTGAATGAGTTATAGTAATTCAATATATGATACTATATTCAATATAAATGTAATAAAAAAGTCATTTTCTTGACCAGGGGTGCCCAACTCCAGTCCTGGAGGATATTGGTCCTGGAGTTTAGTAGTTTTCAATTCAATTCAATTCAATTTTATTTCTATAGCCCTTTTAACAACTAATGTTGTCTGGGTCTGGGCCCCTAATGAGTAAGCCAAAGGCAACGGAGGCAAGGAAAAACTCCCTAAGCTGTAGGACGAAACCTTTGGAGGAACCATATCTAAAACGAAAAATGTTTATGTTTAAGAGGGTTCTTTTAGAGTCTCCTACGAGCAGAAATTAGCATTCTTACTGAGGTGATTTTCCAGAACTTTGACATTTCTGCCCCAAACTGAGGGGCTAGCTCTAATAGTCACGGTTCGCCTCCGGTGAATGAGGAGTAAGGAGAAGGCTCTGGTTTCGGACAGACCATTCACTGAGGCCCATATGAGACAAAAGCTTCATATTTTTCATCAGTGCCTTCCTTCGTTTCTTCCCTCCCTTGGTTTGTGTGGAAGAAAGGGCGCAGGGAAATGAACAAATGCCCTTTATTACAATCTAGAGAGGACAGAGTCCTCAAATCTTTTAAGCACACTCTCTCTCTCTGAGATTTTAATCAGGTAAGTCCGCTCTTCCCCCACTATCTCCGGAATTAGACCAGATGAGATCTGAAGAACTGTGGTTTTGGTGAGGTAGATTCACATTAATGTTAATGGACTGAGATTGTCGGAGCCCGAATGAATGATTGACTCAATCATTATGGGCTATAATCACATCAGAGGAAACCTTTTCAGATCGGCTCTTCTCTGGCAATTACATGCTGACCTTTGACCTGAGGGACAGCTATGGCAGTTGAGAAAACACTAAAAGATGGATAAGCCTTTAAAAAGTTGTTATCAGGGTTGCAAAGCTATTGGCATGAAAAAAATGTGTTATAACTGATGAAAAGAAGTGAGTCGTATTGTATCCCAGTACCAAATACTACCAAAACTGGCAAAGGGCACTAAAAAGGGTTCTGTGGAGTGATGCTGATAGGTGCTTTCAGACTGAAGAAATGGTTCTTTGAAATGTTGAAGGGAGTTCCCAACAGGAACTGAGGATGATTGATTACAGTTTTTAGGACTGTGTTCACTTCTACTTCAGGGTAGGTACTTTCTTGCACTGGAACAAAAGTGCAAAACTACGATTCTGGAGATCCACCATCATCAAGGGTTCAGATCCAACACACCTGGCTCTCATACACTCCGGAGGCTCCTTATTACCTAGATCAGGTGTGTTAGACTGGGGTTGGAACTGAACTCTGCAGGGTGGTAGATCTCCAGGACTGGAGCTGAGCACCACTGAGCTAGATAGTCATAAGTGACTTAAGTGTACAGTGATTGGTGCAGATGAAAGTGTATGGAGACTGGTGCAGATGAAGGTGTACAGGGACTGGTCCAGAAGAAAACGTACAATGATGGGTCCAAACAAAAGTGAACAAGGATTGGTACAGATGACAGTATAAGAGGATGGGTCCAGAAGAATGTAAACAGGGATTGGTCCAGAAAAAGGCATATGGTGATTGGTCTAGATGAAAGAGTATGGTGGTTGGTCCAGATAAAAATGTACAGTGATTGGTCCAGAAGAAAACAAACAGGGATTGGTCCAGATGAAAGTGTACATGGACTGGTCCAGAAAAAGGCATGTGGTGATTGGTCCAGATTAAAGTGAATGGGGATGGGTCCAGACACAAATGTATTGGTTGGATTGGTGAAGACGAAAGTATACAGGGATTGCAGTAGACATTTTTAAACCATGGGAAGCTTTAGCTAAGCAAACAATAGCTCTCTGTGAAAAAATGGGACAAAAACAGACAAATGGACCCACAGTGAAGCCCAGGTTTCACTGAGCTGATAAATGACAGAGGAAATACTATGTGATTCTGAAGCTTCGATCACAGCGTCCTCTATCATTTTGTTGTTAAATCAGCTCAGTTGTCACTTCAGTGTTTCTACTGGTGCTGAGAAAGCAAATTAACACAACACCCCTGAAGGTCTTTAGGTCTTAGGGTAGCTTGCTAATGGGTAATACCTTAATGAGTCCGTCGAACATTTTAGAACCTGTAGAACAACCATTCGGTTCCTTTAACCAGTGGTTCTCAGGGTCCCTTCTATTCTTATGTCTTGAGAATTGACTTTGAGGAAAATATGGACCATATTAAAGCCCAGAGGACCTTTGAGAATCAGTGCCCTGAAGAACTTTTCAGTGGATGTCTCTATAAAGCACTTGCTTTCAGAGCCCCCCAGATGGTCCACATTTTTGCTCTATCCTTGCACTGAAATTTGAGTTGGAGCAGAAATGTGGGCCATCTTGGGGGCCCTAAGGACCAATAGGAGAACCACTGCCCATAAGAACCTTTAAGGGGTGGTTCTTTAAAGCAGTGGTTCTCAGGGCCTGCAGATGGTTCATATTCTTTGCTCTGTTTCAATGTGTTGAGTGAGATTAAGCAAAACTATGGACCATCTGGGAGCCCTAAAGGCTAAAGAACCATTTAATGCATGGACTTTGGAAATAGGAGTTCTCAAAGCAATCCCCAGGGCCTCTTAATGGTCCACCTTTCTGCTCTACCTCCTGTGTTGGGAAAATTTGGCAAAAAATATCTGAGGGAGCCTGAGAAGCAATGAGGAATCTTTTTCAAAGCTAGTGGAACCTTCTCATAAGGAAGTTCCATTAAAAGTTTCCCTAGAACTGTACACATAAGCTGAGAGCCATTTAGCAGCCTTCGGTTGAGTGCATATGTGTGCGCTGGTGTAATCAACAGCAGGATGAAATTTGAGAAGACAGTCATGAGCCACCAAGCAATCTCTGCATTATACCTGCACATTACCGGTTACATCATAACTGCTGCTGGTGCTGGGGGTCATCCACTGGTCAAGACGTAATTCTCCAGAGCACAGCTTCTGCTTGGATGCCTCACCATGCTGAACTACCAAGTGAACCTGCAGCGAGTGTAAAAGCCTAAAGACAGGCACGTCTTTGTTCCGTGAGGCAGAGGGAAAAGCTGACAGCAGGTTACACGCCCGGTTTTGCGGAGCCATTGCCAGGAGCTAAACCAGGCCAAAGACATTTTGGTGTTAAGGAAACGATTTTCAGTTTAACCTCAGGGAAGGAGCGATGATCCTTCTTAGCAGTCATCACTTTTTCCACGCATGTCCATTCATCAAACCAGCTTTCAAACAGACTTTCTTTTTTTGCTCAGTTCATACCAACAGAGAGTCTTTGTTTGTGATGGAGGGATGAGGCTGGGAGGGAGGAGAGACAGAAAGTGGGGTTTGCCAAAAAAATCTGTTTATTTCTGAGTTTCCTCCCATTTACAACAAGTGTGAGACGAAGCTTGGCCCAGTGCCAGGTGAGTTCAGGAGATATGAACTGTGAAAGTGTAAAAATGCACCTGCACATGGACGTATGGTGATGAGAGCACCCTATCAACAATTACACTCATGTTGTTAGTGAAGCTAGCAACAATTATATTGACTGCTGCATTTCTAGAGTGACACCTCTATAGAGTCCTTATATTCACAATATGTGACGTATCTAGAACTTCCAGAAGGCCTAGATGAATGTTCTCTTTTATCAAATTGGCCCCACCAATCACAAATCAAATTGTGATTGGCTGAATCTTCCAAATGCTCCCCTAGAAAGCCCTGAGGGTCCCCAGGCTTATTGTATTCTAAGGTGTATTATGGGCAGTGGTGGCCTAGTGGTTAGGACGCTGCCTTTGAGACCTGAATGTCGCAGGTTGGAATCCCGGCCCGTAAAAGGTTCCCCTGAGCAAGGTCCACTACACTGCTCCCTGGGCACTGTTGGTAGCTGCCCACTGCTCCACATGTGCACGTGTGATGGATTAAATGCAGAGGTCATATTTTGTTGTGGTGCGTTCACAATGACAAATAGTCACCTTCACTATTATTCAGTTATTATGTAGAAGGCAGTGTAAACTCTCTTCACACTCATGTATCTCATTACAAAAACAGATTGCTGAGGAATCCATTCAAATGTTCTTTATAGAACCTAAAGTGGTTCCTCTTAGACAGTGGAAGTGCTGTCCAGTTTTATCAGCAAAGGGCTGGTGTGGTCGCAGGCCTTCATTCCAGCAAACCAGGCAGTCACATGACCAGTTGTTTGAAGAAACTGATTAAACAAGTGGAATCAGGTGTGCTCCTGCTGTGCTCCTGCTGTGCTCCTGCTGTGCTCCTGCTGTGCTGGAATGGAAACCTACACTCCCACTGGCCTTTTGCAGATAAGACTGGACACCCCAGCTCTAAGGCTTTGCTTTAAAAGAACCTTTATTTTTCGCTTCATTTTAATTAGTTTTGAATTAGTTTCCTAATTTAATACGGACTACTGGGTAAACATCAATCAGCCCAACGATGTCCTGTAGACATTTTTCATGCATCTTTATCCTTTATGGTCAATTTGAATCTGTTTTCACACATCAGAAATATCAACATTTTACCCACATGTGTTTTGGGTGTTTTGGCCGATGCTGCGATAAGATGAAAACATATAGTGATAATTCTGTATAAATCTATAACTCTAAAATCGCGAGTGAAAGTGAATCTGTCATCGTGAACACACTCAATCACCACAACAAAATCCTCTGTGACCTCTGCATTTAACCCATCACACGAGCACACATGGAGCAGTGGGCAGCTACCAACAGCGCCCGGGGAGCAGTGTAGTGGGACGGTACCTTACTCAAGGGAACCTCGGTGGTGCTTGGGCTGGGATTCGAACCCGCGACCTTCAGGTCCCAAAGGCAGCGTCCTAACCATGATCATAATACCATAATACCTAATATATGTCTTATTATATATATATGTGTAATAAGACATAAAAATAATAAGGAAATGATTTTTTTTAAAAAGCTGATTAGAAACATAAAAGGTCTTTCTTTCCAATTTTAGGTCCATCAGTTAAAGTTCATAGAGATTTTTTTTTCATAGTGTTTTCGTAGCTGTTCTGGATGTATAAGAGGGGTTGGGGTTATTTAGTGGGAGGTTTAGGTCAACAACAACGAAAAAAAAAAAATTCCTTATACATAAACTTGGGTACCAATTTTAATTAGTCATTTTAAAATGAATTTTTTGGGGTCAAAGAAGACCTTAATAAAGATCTGCCCCAAGTGTTACCTGTTTAGAAAAGAAGCTAAAAACTGATTAAAACAGAGGATCTAATTTGATCTACTAATGTACTTTTATAACACACAATTATCTGCATTTCGGTTAAATCCTATTATAACTTCTTGCAATTTAATTTTATTCCTAATTACTTTCCTTTCTATGCTTGTTTCATCTCTGTGAAGCACACTGAATAACCTCTGTATACCTTGCCTTGCCTCGTCTTGCCTAAAGCTGAGGGGGTTAAGAGTGTACACATTTGTACAGATGGACCAATAAGATTTGTGGTATTTTATGACGATACAGAAGAACTGACATGGACCTACATCCATCCAGACATGAAGTAGGAAGTAGCCGTCTGTATGTCTTGGAAGGAAAGGTTAAAGTTTAGGCCGGAACATCCATCCTGGTAGTCTGGTCTACATATATTACACCGAAGCTAACTTAGCTCTGCAACACCATCCGACACCCCTCTTCCATCACTGTCCCAGACTGCAGGGGGAAAAAAAAGTGTTGCAGTCTTGCCATAGCAACAGTAAGTGTAAATGTTCCAAGCTGGACTGTGTAGAAATGCCAGTTCCAGGGTCTGGTCCGTTAAACGTCTGGGCCCGTGACGCAGTTCAGCTGGAATCTAACGGTAGTTTGCCTCCTGCTGTCAAACAAGGACCTCAGAGCTGTCAAAAGTTGTGGAGAGGTGGCAAAAACTACACTCCCCAGAGCCCTGGCTGTGAAAATGGACTTTGCTAAATAAGGGCATAACTGATGATGGGAGTCTGGAGGAGCGGCAGGAGCTGCAAATCTTCACGTGAAGGTTTTGACTGCAGTGTCTCTTGTAAAGAAACATATCGCCATATTTAGTCAGCGTCACTGGACGGATGACAGTTACCGTCCTCAAGCTCAATTTTCATCTCGCTCAGACCCAGAGCCTCTCAAAACGATCTGCTCCGAGCTCTGTTACAGGAGCAGCTGGGCAAAAAGTCATGTGGAGTTTTCCTTCTTATCGCAGAGACACGTTTGGAGCCCAAATTTTGCCTTTTTTTGTAGCGCTGTAGCCATGAAGCTAATGCTACTAACGCTAAGAGTCAACAGTGACCCAAATTTAGTTTAAAATATTTATTTTCCTCGGAAACCTCTCTCAGACTTGTGCGTGTGGTTTAGGGTGTGGCCCGACTTACTGTGGTCTATAAAAGTGCCACAACTTCATCACGCATGTAGCCGACAGTGAGTCGTACTGCACCCGAAACCACATCCACAAGTCTGCTCCACCTTAGCTGGAGCTGGATACAGTTTGAGAGGGTTGAGAGAAGTTTCGGGGAAATGACTTGAGCGACTGTTGGCTGCAGGAATGGCTCGGCTGATTTGACTCCGTGCGAGGGAAGTGAAAGTGACTATTTGTCATTGTGAACACACTCAAGCAGTGTAGCGGGACGGTACCTCACTCAAGGGAACCTCAGTGGTGCCCAGGGACTCGAACCTGCGACCTTCAGGTC
>JBBPDA010000126.1:30651504-30661673 GCA_037974385.1 Arnoldichthys spilopterus | reverse complement strand
ACTCTGATATCAAACAAAAGAAGATAAAGACACACACTCTGATATCAAACAAAGGAGATAATGGCACACACTCATATTAAACAAAGGAGATAATGGTACACACTCTGATATCAAACAAAGGAGATAATGGCACACAGTCTGATATCAAACAAAGGAGATAATGGCTCACACTCTGATATTAAACAAAGGAGATAATGGCACACTCTGATATCAAACAAAGGAGATAATGGCACACACTCTGATATCAAACAAAAGAAGATAAAGACACACACTCTGATATCAAACAAAGGAGATAATGGCACACACTCATATTAAACAAAGGAGATAATGGTACACACTCTGATATCAAACAAAGGAGATAATGGCACACAGTCTGATATCAAACAAAGGAGATAATGGCTCACACTCTGATATTAAACAAAGGAGATAATGGCTCACACTCTGATATTAAACAAAGGAGATAATGACACACACTGATATCAAACAAAGGAGAAAATGGAGCACACTGATATCAAACAAAGGAGATAACGGTGCACGCTCTGATGTTAAACAAAGGAGATAACGGCACCCTTAACTGTTAACTGTCCCGCTACACTGCTCCCCGGGCGCTATTGGTAGCTGCCCACTGCTCCACGTGTGCACGTGTGATGGGTTAAATGCAGCAATTCATTTCACGTGTGTTCACAACAACAAAGACTCACCTTCACTTTACTGAGAGTGGGATATGCACTCCCAGCCGTCCAAAAAGCTTAGTTTGGAGAAAGTTGGGATGTTGGGGGGTAGACAGCAAAGCCGTGGAAGCTGGAAATAAAGCTGTGTATGAGCTTCACCGGTTTTCACAGCACCGTTGCCCATGAATATTTTCAGGCAAGACAAAGGTTATGAGTGACGACAGTAATTACATTAATTGTGTTAATTCATTAGAAAAGAGAATGAATTACATTAGTTGTTGCCCCCAAAACTCCCAGTACTGCGCAACAGACAGCGTCTCCATAACCGCTTCATGTATGAGCTTCTCATGATGGAGGCTTTAAGGGAACCAGACGTCTGGTTCCATTCACCACCACTATGAGCAGTCCTGAGTCGGTGTGTTTCTCTAGAACGCACTGTTCACACCAAACCCTCTATAAACAACTTTGCTTACAGCTTAACTACTTGATGATGCAGAAACTGCAGCATGTGACCCAGCCGGATGAACTTCATGGATAAGCACATTCTCAAATGTAGCAAAACTCTTTCAGAGGTCAAGCCCTGCACCCAGTCACTGGACTCACTCTTCACTGCTTGACCCCTGCTCTCAGTCCTCAATTACACACGCATACAGCCACTTAGTGGTGAGTGCCCGTCATTAAGGTACGTATCATATTAATGATTACTGCGACAGACATAATAACACACTGGCATCGCTGAACACCACTGAACTCTCCCGCCCTGCTGTCATCATCACGCCACAGGTCAAATCTCATCCAAACCCAAAGGGAGGCGCGTGGGTCTTCACACGTCCTGAGTGAGCCTCAGGATGGAGACCTAGGCTAATGACGCTGAAACAAAGTGCAAATAATACACAGATCAGCCATAACATTAACACCACTGACTATCTAGTTATTTCGTTGCAATGGCACCTGCCGGGGGGGCTGGGGTGGGGGTGGGAGGGTATGTTAGGCAGCAAGTGAACAGTCACTTTGCAGAAGTGTATGTGCTGGAGGCCAGAGCATAAGGATCTGAGCCACTTTAACAAGGGCTTTACTGAGTTGGCTACGTGAGTCAGAGCATTTCCATAATGGCAGGTCTTGCGGAGTGTTCCAGATATGCAGTAGTTAGTACTTTACCTGTGTTTGGGAACCTTTTTTGTGAATGTATAGAGAAATTTTAAATCTAGGAGGAGAACCTGCAGTAAACGACTGTCTGCTCTGGGTTCATGGTGGGCAAACACTAGGCCTTGTTCACCAAAAGTCCTAAAAATGTATTTTTTAAAGTCTACCTACAGAGTTTTCAGGTAAGAACAAAATCTACACACCCACGCAACAGCACAGTTAAACACGTTTAAGTGCTGACAGGTTGGGTCAAGATAAGTGAAAGGGACTATGTGTCACTGTGAACACACTCAAGCACCACAACGAAATGTGACCCCTGCATTTAACCCATCACACGTGCACACGTGGAGCAGCAGGCAGCTACCAACAGCGCCCGGGGACCAGTGTAGTGGGACTGTACCTTACTCAAGGGGACCTCAGTGGTGCCCAGGGACTCGAACCTGCGACCCAGAGTTCACATGGGCAATGTTTTAACCCTTAGGCCTCCACTGCCCTCGAGGCGTTTATTGCATTTTCTTTAATTCTACAGTTTTATAATATTATATGATTTAATTAAATTTATTAAGTGTATTAAATATTTGTATCATTTATAATATTATTTAATAAGTGTGTCACAAAACATGAAATTAATACACATCAGTGATGCTACTCGGGAACCATGACATCCAATAATCAGTGACTGATCCCTCTATTCATAGGTCCAGTGTGGCCCATATCTGTACCCTCGGCCTATAACAATAAGGAACAACTGTCGGTACATTCATCATGTTCATAAAATTCATCATTATGAGAACAGTTCTATGGTTCCAGAACTTAGCATGACGTAGGCTGTTCTTGGGACCCTTCTTAAGAACAAATTTGAGAAAAATACATAGGATGGTATTGGTGCATGGAGCTGCCGCATGCAGAAGAACACATCACCCACCACATCAAAGCCACGAACACAAACCATGACCTAGAAACAGCAAAACGATGGAAGGAACCCGAAAACCAACAGCAGGAAACGACAACAACTAAAACACACAGTGTTCCTCATCGTGGTGGGTAATCGCCTTCGTGGGGCAGTGAGGCCCCTGGACTAGCATTAGGAACCATCCTGGTGTAAAAGATTGGCAAACTGTGAAAGTGATGGTCATTTAATGGTCAAGTGTATTTGTCATTGTGAACACACCCCATCACACAAAGTGCACCACAAATAAAAATGTGACCTCTGCATTTAGCGGGACGGTACCTTGCCCAAGGGGACCTCAGTCGAAACCTGGGTCCCTCCGATCACATGAGCAAGCCCCTAACCGCTAGGCCACTTGTGTGTCAACAGGAAAGGTGGGTGTTTCCGATAAAGTGGCCAGAGAGTGCACAATGCCAGGAAACCTCTCACCATGAGACGCAACGAACACACATACCATGACACGACAGTGGGTGGTGTGACTGCTAGACAGCACTTTCAGTGCATCAGCCCTCATGAGGCAACTGCACGTTACACTTGCTCACACAAACGGAGACGGACACACATACACACATGCGCGGACAGAAACATCAAAGCACATTAGAGGCCGAGTGGCTTTGTGTTAGTGAATCAGACATGTGTTTGGGCGACGCAGGGAACCATCAGAGAGAATGAAACTCAAGGCTTAGCAGGGTGCGCTCGAACGCACGTAGCACAGGCCCTCACACACACACACACACACACACACACACACACACCAGTAGGCTAGACACAGGTACAACTGCCATAATCATTACAGTCCCATGTCACCAACAGCTCCCAGTCACAACATGCCTTGTTTTCCTCCAGTGTTTTCTCGTCTAACCTCCAACCAGATCCAAGAAGGATTTTTTTATTCCCCACATTTGCTTTAACAGGTGTAAACCGATCAGCCATAACATTAACACCACCTACCTAATACTGAGTCATGCTGCTGAAACAGCTCGGACTGTGCTGCACTGTGTGTTCTGACCCCTTTCTATCAGAGTCAGCATCACTTTTTAAACCACAAGTAGCTTGGGATCGAACTTCCACATGCATCAGTAAATCTTGGGTGCCCACGATCCTGCTTCCGATTCACTTTCTTTCTTGGATCACTTCTGGTAGGTACTAACTACTGCACACCTGGAACACTCCACACGAGCTGCAGTTAAGGCCCTTGCCAAAGTGGCACGCTCCTGCTTCCAGCACATCGACTTCAAGAACTGACTGTTCACTTGCTGTCCAATAGATCCCACCCCCTGACAGGTGCCATGGTAATGAAATGACTAGAGAGTCAATGCTATTCGGGTCACATGTTGGTGGTGCTATTGTTATGGCTGATCGGTGCGTGTTGTTTCCACCCTCATCACCATTAAATCACCGCTGTTTTAATCAAACAAACATTGATTTTATCAAATCGAATCACTCTCCATCACCTTCAGTACTAATTCATTCACATTTTTACCGCTTTTAATTCACATTCACGCATTTAACTTTTTCACTTTTGTCTTCCTCCACTTCCTCCACACAGATATTGTGAACAGCCCCATATCTTTGGATCCAGGCAGTATGTGCTTCTTAGTACAGATGAGTGAAGACGTAGCTGGAACGTGGCAGGGATTTCAACATATCAGCCCATTCAAAACATATGCACACACACACACACACACACACAAACACACACACACACACACACACACAAACACACAAACACTGTATTCAATCCCTGATAGTGCTACAGCCAGCCAAAGCTTGGAGTCCAGGAGGGGACAATTGGCATTGATCTCTGGAATGGCCCTCCCTCCCCCCCATCACTCAGCGTGATGCTAGCCACGGGCATTTAGGGCTCAACCAGCAGAACTGGCAGTGTCCCCTCCAAGCACGTCATGCTGTCCAATGAAGTTGCATTAGTAGCAGTTGTAAAAGAGGCGGTGGCTGTCCTGGAGTCGTCTAACCATCGCAATAAGGTCCCCGTCACACTGGCTCAGGTCCATTTTTCCTGCTTCCAGCACACCAACTTCAAGAACTGACTGTTCACTTGCTGCCTAAACTACCCCACCCCTCTTGACAGTTGCCACTGCAATGAAATAACTAGAGAGTCAATGTTAATCACTTCACCTGTAAGTGGTCTTAATGTTATGGCTGATTGGCGTATGTAGCAATAGTCCTGCGAGTTCAAATGTACTTAGGGACAATGTGGGAGAGTAGCGCTGCTGAGGCTCGGGGCTCGTTCCTGATGCTAATGGGGAGCCATGAAAGGGTGGAACATGCCCTCAGAAGCCTACAATGCTCCTGTAGCTGAACATCTAACCCACCCAACCCAACCCTGACCTTAACCTCCACTAACCAATGGGCTTTTAGCTGCAATTTATATTGTCCATGCATCGTGACCAGCCAGTCGACCTCAAAACACATCATTGTGGGGGGATTCAGTACCCACAAAGCATGAAATACATAGACACACACACACACACACACACACACACACCCTGCAGCTCCACAGCTGATTACAGCACCGAATGCTCTGTGGACTGTGAGAATGTGAATATGTGGCTTCTGCCTCTCAAACACTACGCTGGGTAGTAATTAAATCACATTTGCGTGGCATGGAGAGGCAGAGGGGACTCGTTACGCTGCAAATTCACACACACACACACACACGCCTGCTCCCTCGGGGTGGGCTAAAACCTCTCCAATGCCGAGAGGATGGGGAGCTCACTCTTGTCTTGCTCATCAATTAAATACAATCGCTGTGAGTGCAAGCAGAGCTATGTTCGAACACACACACACACACACACATAGGCCCTCTCTCTGCTGAAGCCACTTGTGGAGATGAGTGCGTGGGGGGACGACGTTTCAGGGTGACGTTAATGGAAGCTGAAAGTTGCAGCTCGCCAAAAACTTCTGCAGGATTCAATTATCGTCAGGGACGGACACTGACGCAACGAGAACCTGCTGCTTCCTTCTTTCCTGCTCGTCTTCCACTCCTTTCTCCTGCAGTTCTCCTGTCATTCTTCTGCTTCGTGCTTGGGAACATTCGGAAAAAGCCTCATATCTGCGACGACGTGCACACACCCCCACTTTTCAAAATCCCCAGAGTGAGAATTGTACACTTATACAACCCCAGTGCTAAAGAGGCTGGGAAGAATGCATCTCATAAACCCAGATTTTATTAGAACATAGAAAACATCAAATGCTGGAGGAGAGACATATCAGCATTCGTTCATTTTCTACCGCCCCTTCCATTTCGGGTCGCGGGGAAGCTGAAGCCAATCCCAGCTGACTACGGGCCTAAGGCAGGGTTTACCCAGGACAGGAGGCCGACACATCACAGGGCAACACAGAGACAGACGACCACTTCCACCTACTGGCAGTTTAGAGAATCCAGTCAACCTACTGCAGCCTTTGGACATTGGGAGGAAACCGGAGAACCCGGAGGAAACACACGCCAACGCGAGGAGAGGCTGCAGACTCCACCCAGAGAGGCACCTGCGGCTGACCTGGGGGTCGAACCCAGGACCTTCTTGCTGTGAGGCGACAGAGCTGGCAGATTACTATCACTCATTTTGAATTTGATGCAACAACAAATTTAGAAAAAGGCTGGAAAAGTCATTGGTACCAGAAAATGTGGCAACAGATCAGTAACATGGGACGGCTTTGTGATCAGCTGCCCTGGTGTCGTCTGAAACGACTTAGCACTGAAGTTCTGTTCCTTTTTACAGCTCACAGTGACGTCACGCTGTGCTTTAAACTCTCGTGTTTTCTAACATTAAAGCATTATTCTCCCGACTGTAATTCAGATGTTTTAATGAGAGGTTCACTCAACATGGTTAACAACCCCCAGACCCTCTCCAACTGCCCCACTAATGCCTAAAGTGTCCTTCAAGGTAGAACACATCACCACCCTTTCTGGCTAAGTGACCATGACACATGGGGCAGTGGTGGCCTAGTGGCGAGGACACTGCCTTTGGGACCTGAAGGTCACAGGTTTGAGTCCTGGCCCGGGCACTACTGAGGTTCCCTTGAGCAAGGTACCGTCTACACTGCTCCCCGGGCGCCGTTGGTGGCTGCCCGCTGCTCCACGTGTGTACGTGTAATGGGTTAAATGCAGAGGTCACATTTCGTTGTGGTGCTTGTGTGTGTTCACAATGACAAAGAGTCACTTTCACTTCACATAGGCCCCAGCTTTCCACCTCCTAAACCATCAAAGAACGAGTCTGCAAAAACCCTGCACTTTCTGTTTGGTTCATACATGGCCATTGTAGGCAGATATGGCTATTTCACTTTCAGGGTTTGGGCCTCAGATCCAGCTGTTCTTCCTGGACAGCTGATCTCAATGGGGCTTATCTTTTTTTAGCCAACCGAGGATTGAGTTTTCCCAGCAGATTAACCATTCCAAAGAGCACTAAAAGGTTCCTTCATCTTCCCAATGGCCTGAGTTTTCTCAGGGTCAGCTCACCTCTCGTGTGAGTAGGTCACACTTATCCAGATTGAGAGAGATCCCTGGCTTCTGCATCCTCAGGATTGGTAGATGGCTGTGGAGCTCTTCCTGAACTCTACCCTACACTAGAAGGTCTTTGAGAGGTCTTCAAGGGCATCTCTGACCTGCACTGGTAGTGCTTGTGTATAAAGCAACCTTCTGAAGAATCCCAACATTTGTTGATGGTGGTCTGCTCCAGCTCATATTCCTGGCATGTATTCTCCCTATGGGGGGGATATACTTGTCCTGACACTAGGAGCTTAGTGAGATCCATGCATATCCTACTGATGAACCTCAGCCTTTCCATATGGGATGGTTCCTCTTTGCCCATTAATGTTAAAGGGATTGGTCTGGGGGTCTTAAGAGAGACTGGAATAGCCCTTGGTCTCAGTTTGACAGAAGTTGTTGTGCTGGTATTGAACTAGCAAAAACACTTTATGTCGCACCTTTCACTGGGACTCCTAGTGTTTGGTAGCAATGTGTGTCTTGTAGCTTTAGCTCTAAACTAAAGAAGAACGACTGGGCTCCAAACAAGCCCTGGCTGATGTGTACATTTGTGTAAAGTTCCTCTTTTTAAACCAAACCTTTTCTTTTAAAACTGCCTCATCATGGTTAGAGGTAAAGGGCAGCCCAGCTTGCCATTGAAACCTTGATAGCCTTGCATGGATACTGGTCTGAACTGCCGTCTCTACCCCCTCCCTCCCTGCCCTTAATGACTGAAAACCTGATTACAGCTGCGTGCATGGTCAGACCAAACTGAGTTTACACATAACAGAGTGTTTCTAACCAGCTGCTGCTGGAAGTTGCATGGAATCACTCAAGGCAGTGGGGAAGGTATTCTTTTCATTCCAGTCCAGCAGTTGCAGTGACACTGCTCACTAACACAGTAACCACTGAGCTTTAATGGGGAGAGGTTTCATTAGAATGTATTTGAAAAGTACAGAGGAGCACATGGTCGCACAATGTGCATGTTTTCACGAATGTTTAATACGCAGTTGGGATATGTGCAATTGTAATTTGTTGTAACCACATCGACTCATCTCCCACAGTGGTGCTGCAGTAGCCTTCGCATTTACAGACGTTGTGTCAGACCTGTCAGTCCTCCTGTTTCTCAAGGCTTCTCCCACATTCCTGCCGTCTTCCTGTTTTAATACTATCCTGCATTTTTACACCCATCCAATCAAAACATGCCCCACCCCCCTCCATTTACCCAGT
Source organism: Arnoldichthys spilopterus (assembly GCA_037974385.1). Taxonomy (NCBI): domain Eukaryota; kingdom Metazoa; phylum Chordata; class Actinopteri; order Characiformes; family Lepidarchidae; genus Arnoldichthys; species Arnoldichthys spilopterus. The sequence continues at coordinate 30,653,197 of JBBPDA010000126.1, read as the reverse complement.
CCCCAGTCAGCAGCCAGAACACCACCCCATCCATGAATGAAAACACTGGAAATGGTGCAAACCAGTATCTGTTTTTGTGCTGAAAAGACAGAAGCAGTGTTTTTTTTGTATTTGTGCTGTTAAACAAGATTTTAAATCTCTTTGTCAGGCCTCTGGTTTGAAGTGCAGCACATTCCTAAATGTACAAAATAAGATTAGCATTTTTATTAACAAATTTACAGCGGAAAACAACACCTTCAGGCGTGTTATCCACTATGCTAGCCAATTTATCTGGCTTTAGCATTTTCATATAATATCAGCAAATATGCTATTTCACAATGATGACATACTATCTCACAATTACAATGTACTATCCAATAATAATTATTTACTATCTCATAATCATGACCTGCTGTATAATAATTATGACATGATATCTTATGATTTACAATATCATAATACAAAATTATGATTTTCTGTATTATAATGTTTTACTATTATTTATTTATTTATTATCTCAATTATGACTTGCTGTCTAATAATTATGACTTAGCACTTTATAGTTTAGTTTCATAGAAATAACAATCTCTTAATAATACTATACTATGCAATACACTATGTAAACATATTGCCTCATATAACTCATATATAAACTAAACTGCACCGTAGCCTGTTTGCATATTAGTATTTTTTGTGATGTTACAAAAATCCCCTTATTTACATATACCCGCCCATTTGTGGAGAACAGGTTTACCTACAGTTCAGTCCCCCCATATTGACAGACAAAAAATAATTTTTGAAATTGCAGATTTATTAAAAAAGAAAAACTGAAATATCACATGGTTCTAAGTATTCCGACCCTTTGCTCAGTATTTAGTAGAAGCACCTTTTGACCTAATACAGCCATGAGTCTTCTTGGGAATGATGTAACAAGTTTTTCACACCTGGATTTGGGGATCCTCTGCCATTCCTCCTTTCAGATCCTCTCCAGTTCTGTCAGGTTGGATGGTAAACGTTGGTGGACAGCCATTTTTAGGTCTCTCCAGAGATGCTCAATTGGGTTTAAGTCAGGGCTCTGGCTCGGCCATTCAAGAACAGTCACAGAGTTGTTGTGAAGCCGCTCCTTCGTTATTTTAACCTTAGCACTCTGGAGAAGGTTTCTGTCCAGGATATCCCTGAACTTGGCCGCATTCATCTTTCCCTCGATTGCAACAAGTCGTCCTGTCCCTGGACAGAAAAACACCCCCACAGCATGATGCTGCCACCGCCATGCTTCACTGTGGGGACAAAAAGTTCTATCTTGGTGTCATCAGACCAGAAAATTTTATTTCTCACCATCTCAGAGTCCTTCAGGTGTCTTTTAGCAAACTCCATGTGAGCCGTCATGTCTTGCACTGAGGAGAGGCTTCCGACAGGTCACTCTGCCATAAAGCCCTGACTGGTGGAGGGATGCAGTGATGGTTGACCTTCTACAACTTTCTCCCATCTCCTGACAGCATCTCTGGAGCTCAGTCAAAGTGATCTTTGGGTTCTTCTTTACCTCTCTCACCAAGGCTCTTCTCCCCCGGTAACTCAGCTTGGCCGGACGGTCAGCTCTAGGAAGGGTTCTGGTCGTCTCAAACGTCTTCCATTTAAGGATTATGGAGGCCACTGTGCTCTTGGGAACCTTAAGTGCAGCAGAAATGTTTCTGTAACCTTGGCCAGATCTGAGCCT
>JBBPDA010000126.1:30588164-30598386 GCA_037974385.1 Arnoldichthys spilopterus | reverse complement strand
AGGTACCGTCCCGCTACACTGCTCCCTGGGCGCTGTTGGTAGCTGCCCGCTGCTCCACGTGTGCACGTGTGATGGGTCAAATGCAGGGGTCACGTTTCGTTGTGGTGCTTGAGTGTATTAGTGCTTGAGTCACTTTCACTAGGGCCTATGACTGACGTTTAGTTCAAGCTTTTTTTGTTTTGCTTTTCCATCAGTGTCTGAAGCCGAGCTGGTGAAGTTTGTGAGGTTACGCGCCGCTAACGATGCCCTGTTTACCGGAAAGAGAAACACTTCAGTCGTCGCTTGGAGGTAACGTAGTCAGGCCAGACGTTTCACATGCTAATCCACACTACACAAGAACCAGTAATCGTTACAGTGATGTGGCTTCACAATGAGATTCCTGTGGTGCGTGTGACAGGGCCATCCTGAAGGAGATGGGGATCCAGAGGAAGATGTCCACCAGTCAGGCGAGAAAGAAGTGGGAAAATCTCAAGAAAAAATACAAGGTGCGTTACGATCACACGTTTTCTCGAAGAGAATTTTTTCAATTTTGCTTAAAAGCACAAAAGCCATAATCTGAGTTAAATACGCACTTACATTCGATATTTGAGCCTGTTGTTAAAGGTGTGATTTTCCTGATCTTTCGCATAATTGAGCCATTAACATGCAAACGAAGCCATTCAGTGTGGGTGTGGTGTGAAATGTCAGAACTGTAGACAGTGGTAGTTAATGGAAACTGACGACAAGAACACGAACGGGTTACACATTCATTTTACACTGATCAGCCATAACATTAAGACCACGTGCCTAACGCTGAGTGTGTCCCTCCTGCTGCTGGAGCAGCTCTGACTGTGCTGCACTGTGTGTTCTGACCCCTTTCTATCAGAGTCAGCATCACTTTCTACACCACAGTGTTTCATTACAGTGGCACCTGTTGGTTGGCACGTATCAGGCAGTAAGTGAATAGTCAGATCCTGAAGTTGATATGCTGGAGTCACTGAGTCATAGCGTCTCCAGAACAGCAGGTCTCGTGGAGTGTTCCAGGTGTGCAATAGTTAGTACCTACCAAAAGTTGATCCAAGCAAGGACGACTGGTGAATCGGGTTTTTGCACAGTGCTGATTTTTTTTTTTACTGATAAAACTGTATCTGTGACCTTTCAGGAAATGAAGAACCCGCCACCCGGCGTCACCGTGAACCCCACTAACTGGCAGTGGTTCTCCCTCATGGACGACGCCATGGAGGGCCGGCTGAACGACAGCGAAGCCATCGTATCCACCTCTTCGCTCGGCGACGACAGCGACTTCCGCCCCGACAGGCCCAGGAAGAGAGGGCGCGAGTCGTACCAGAGCGAGATCGACTTCCTCATGGAAGGAGATGAGTCAAGGCTGTCGGACGAGACGGTGCGGGACCGGGCGGATGTGGGCAGCGATGGGGAGGAGATGGAGCAGGAGAGGGCCATGCTGGAGAGCGAGCGAGCTGCACTGGAGAGCGAGCGCGTGGTGCTGGAGCGAGAGAAGATGGTGCTGGACAGGGAGAGGGCCGGATTGGAGCGGGAACTGGCTTCGCTGGAACGGGACCGAGCATCTCTGGAGCGGGAGAAGGCCGCCGTGGAGCGGGACAGAGCGTCGGTGGAGCACGAGCGCGCCCAGCTTGAGAAGGAGCGGGCGGAGATGGACAGGGAGAGGGCGAAGCTAGAGAGGAGCCGAGCGGCCCTGGAGAGACAGCGGGGGGGCGCTGGGGAGGAGCAGGGGCTGAACGACACCAGCCAAGAAAGCGAAAAGTCGAGGGAAGCGGAGATGGAAACGGCGTCTGTAGAGAGGAGACAGAAGTTCCTCGATTTGTTCGAGAAGCTGATTGAGAACTTTTAGGTGAACCTGTCCAAAAGAACTGATTTCTCTATGTGTAGATACAGGGGGTGTATAAAATAATGGAAACACCATGTAAAATACTCAGGTACACCTTTTATCAGATGCATCTGCCATATGGGTGCACTGTTTAGCTTTTAGTCCATCTGCTTCTGCACAGTTAAACCCCCCCACCCCCCCCCCACCCCCCAGATGCTTGCCCACCGCGAGCCAGTGGGCACGATTTGGGCAGCGCTCATGAATATTTCTGAACAGGTCCTCTAGTAACTCGTCTCAAAATAATCCTTAATAATCTTAACTTTTCATAATTCACATGAACTGTCAGTTAATGCAGTTTTGAGTATACCCAGTAGGTGGCAACAGTGGGCTACTACTCAGCCTGAAGCTGAATATTGCCATGATAGAAAGTAATGCGCTCTCATTGAAACAGATACAGCCTTAATGACTCACACGTTTCGTTTTTTTCAAGTTATTTCATGTTGCGAGCTTATTATTATTATTATTATTATTTTTATTATTATTATCATTTTGAATTTTTTTTTAATTAATAATAATAATATTAATAGCATGAAATGCAGTACCGAGCTCTGAGCTCCCTTGGCTTGAGTATTGACTGCACCATGTTTTAGGTCATACATGACACTTTTCTCACCTCCCTGGTGTGTCGGCTCTTCCGTTCCGCGTTCCCATATCCTGAAGCGTTCCCAAGCACGAAAGCTTAAAAAACAGACGTTGAGAAACAGATAACCAAATTGTGAATGGAACAGAACGGAACAGTCGTCAAATTATTTGGGCCACTTCTACATGGTAGTGTGTGTTATGGCAGTAGACACTGATCAGCCATAACATTAACACCACCGACAGGTGAAGGGAATAACAGTGACTCTCTAGTGACGACTAGACAACCGAGTCAGAGCGTCTCCAGCACTGCAGGTGTTCCAGGTGTGCAGTAGTTAGTACCTACCTAAAAAGTTCCAAGGAGCCAGCAGTGATGCTCACACACACCTGCTGAGGCACTAGTTCTCCGCTTGGGCAGTGTACAGTCATACCGGCATAGAATCCGACTTTCCACACCATCAGCACCGTTTTGTCAATCTTCACTTTGCACTACACACACCCTCCTACTCAATAGGGCTGAACAATTTGCCAAAATAATATAGCTACAGTACTGTGCAAAAGTCTTGGCACCCAAGAAAAAGCTCATTAAAAGTCGCATATTTGGGCAGTGAGTGTTTGTTTTCTCCAAAAACGCTAATATTACAATAAACACTAATAACCGTAAAACAGTGATGTTACGTGTATCAGTGTGTTGGCTTTACCATTCCCAGAGCTCCCCTAGTGGACGCCCAGTGTTACTGCAGTTCCCATTAAATCACTGCTTTGGGCTCAATCAGTCCTTCATTAGATGAAACCAGGAGCTGATGGAGCTTCACACACATCCATGCAGTGACTGTAGACATGGAGGAGAAACCTGGAGCCAAACCTGTGTCTCCTAACAGCTCACACACCATCAGCTACTGTTCACACACCACAGTTCTTCATTCTCTTCACCGCTGCACTGTTTGTTTGTATTGATTCTGATGTTCACTGGTGTTTTTGCTGCAGAGAGAAACTCACTGCTCAGAGAAACTGCTTTGAACTTTTAAGACAGGTGCACAGACTTTTGCACAGTGCTGTATATATATAATAAAAGATACAGTTGTGATCGTTTCTACCTGTATTTCGGTTTCAGTTGCTTCCTGCAGGTGATTTTTATTCCCTCAGGCCTTTTAGTCACTGAGAGAAGGTCTGATTTTTGGACTTGAGGCCTGAGTGCTGTAAGTAAATGAACAGATCACAGATTCTCAAGCTCTGCATTATTACATACCATAATTATTAACCTCCCCAAATAAAACCTGGCCAATTAAATTGGATGTTCTCGATATATGGACGCTCAACTCGTGCCAGCACCACACACACCAACGCGCCGGTATTTTGACGCTGTTGCTGGTGTGTGGTCGGGGGTTTGTCCTGTGGTGCAGTAACAGATGGGCTGCAGTGTGTCTGTATCAGGGGTGGGCCACTCTAGCCCTGGGGGTCCGGTGTCCTTGGTGATTTCCCTCCTCAGACTCACCTGGTTCAGCTCAGCTGCTGATTGGCAGGTTGAGGGAATGTGTTTGAAGAGGGGAAGTGCTAAGCACGGCTGGACCGCGACCCTCCAGGACCGGAGTCGCCCACCCCTGATCTATAGGGTGGGTGTTCCTGATGAAGCGAAGTGTTCCATGTGACGCTCCGGTTATTTTGTTCACACCCTGTCTGTAGTGTAGCGCAGCTTCGCCGTCGGACGATGCCTCTCGCTTTGCCACGTTAGATGTGGCGTGTGTGCCAGCCTGCTGATGTGAACGGCTGCCAGTTTTGGTGCGTTGGCAAAGCGACACGAAAAGGGAACGGGCAAGTGTTTCGAACGCCGTCCCGAGATTCTTTTACATGTATTTTTTACACCTTTTTTTTTTTTTTTTTTTTTTTTTTTTTTGGCAGCCCAGCTTAAACGGTCAATGAAAACGTTAAGCCAACCTGTGTTTCGGAGCGGTCATGAAGACAACTTTATTCAATGGTGGTATTTCCATACAAAGCACATAATTGCCAGGCTAGTGTAATAGCCCCCCCCACCGTCCCCCGTCCCCCCCATTGCCCTCACACAGTACAATAGCTTTGTTCATCCAAAGGCTGTTGCCTACGGTCAAAACAACATTTTGAATGGTTATATACTGCAGTTCACATTAAAAAAAAAAAGAAAAAAGTTTTCAGAATATATATATTTTTTATATTACAATACAGACTTTACAACGGAACGTTTGTTATAATGCTTCTTTTATTGCATTGATCAATTTTACCTTTCAGAAATGTCACTGTGCTGCAGCTTCAGCTGACTTGCCAACAGTTGCCAAAGAAAAATGTGTTAAAATGTCGCGAATATTAACAATATACATATTTCAACGTTTGTTCGGTTATGGCCCGTCCCAAACAGGCAAAGAAGTATAAAAACTGATCTTTTTTAATGTTTTTTTTGCCTTATCCACATCGTTTGGACTCATTTATGTGATCAGATACTGATACTGTCATTCGTTTGCGCAGAGAACGTTTGGCTTTTCCATCCGATTGGGTGTTTGGCTCGAGCGTGAAGGTGTTTCTGTCGGTCTCCTTCTCTAAAGCTTAGTCCATGACATGAGGATTTTAGTGAGAGTTCCAGAGATTCACCCACATCAGCGTAGGCTCGCTACATGTTAAGCAATGTGTGTTTATTGCACATATATGTGTGTGTGTGTGTGTGTGGGGGGGGGGGGGGGTGAAAAATAACAAAACCAAAAAAAAAAAAATGTCAAAATTAAAATCCACCCCCCCCCTTTCAAAAAAAAAAAAAAAAAAAAAAAAAAAAATCATGATACCGAGAGGAACGAGCAGCTGAAGAGTGGAAGTGTGTGCAGACCTCCAGTATAAGACTGCCATTCATATACAAGTGTTTACTCCGGCCCCCAAAAAAGTTGGAGGTTTTGGTGTGTGTGTGTGTGTGTGTGTGTGTGTGTGTGTGTGTGTGTGTGTGAGTGCTTAAATTAGGGCACCAACAGGAATACGTGGCAAACACACATAGGCCTGTGGGGTTCTGCTGAGATTGACTGGGTTGCCGTCCAAGCGAACGTCCTCCAGCGCATTGCGGACGTAATTCAAGTCGTTCGTGTGGCAGAACGAGTCCTCGTGTACCATCTGGATGTTGTTGTTCTGGGGGAAACAGTTAAGTGAGTAAAAACAAACGTCATGGTCTTGCTTTGAAACAGAGACATCAATCAGCCATAACATTAAGACCACCTGCCTAACGCTGCTGGAGCAGCTCTGACTGTGCTGCACTGCGTGTTCTGACCCCTTTCTATCAGCGTCAGCATCACTTTCTACACCACAGTGGCTCTTCTGTGGGATCAGACCAGACGCACTAGCTTTCACTCCCCACATGCAACAGGGAGACTCGGGCACCCATGACCCTGTCGTCCTTCCTTGGATCACTGTTGGTAGGTACTAACTACTGCACACCTGGAACACTCCACAAGACCTGCCGTTCTGGAGACGCTCTGACTCTGACTGGTTGTCTAGAACATTGCAATAACTGGCTTGGAATTTTACGCTCCTGCTTTCAGCACATCAACTTCAAGAGCTGACTGTTCACTTGCTGCTTAATCGATCCCATTCCCCTGACAGGTGCCACTGTATATGTAATAACTAGACTGTAATGAAATAACTAGACAGTCAATGTTATTCATGTCACCGGTCAGTGGTGTTAATGTTATGGCTGATAAGATGTTTCTCAAATCGGACTGATGCTCTTAGGCCTGTATCTGTGTCTATGGGAAACGGAAACAGCTCTAATGCAAGCTTTCACACATTAAACTGTATGCACAGGGCTTTTTGCTCCGCGAGCACATCGTCCTGCATTTGTGGTGTTTTTTCCTGCTCTAATGCGCTTGATTCAAGTAGCCAACTCATTAACGAGGGTTGTTAGGGCAGGAAAAGACAAAAAATGTGCAGGGCCAGGGTATTATATCATCACAGGTGGAGCAAAAACTGTTCAGTTTGTCCGTTAATTTGACAGCTGCTCATTATATACGATCAAAAAAAAAAGATCGGCCCAAGAAAAATGGCCCAAAACATTATTTTCCATTATTTTATTTTTCCTTCTGAAAAGTTACTGCAGGTTTTATATAATAATGATGATCATGTGCACGATTGTGGATGGAGACGCTTGACCATAAGGTCAAGACTCCACAATAATTTGAGTGAGTGTGAACGGTGAGAACAGTTATGAGCTTTGCTGCTGGGAATAAGTAAGATGGTAATATGCGCTGTGTGCGTCCACTAGGTGGCAGCAGTGAGGTGGGAGTGCAGGTACCTGTAGGTGCAGAGAGCGCAGGCTGTCCGGCAGAGGCCCGGGGATGTGGTCGATGTTGTTGTCAGTCAGGTAGAGGTAAAGCAGCCCGGTTGTGTCCTAAAACACACAAACACAAATACACTCGGGTGTCAGAAAGACTGTGTGATGCCATAGAACAGGGTTGCCCAGGGCTGGTCGTGGCACTATTTAGCCCCTCTCCTCGTTAAGCCTGGTGATGATCCGGTGAGCTGAAGCAGGTGTGTTTGAGTGGGGAAAGCACCAACTGTGCTGGACGTCAGAGCCCAGATTTGATAGAAGAACCATTTCTGTTTCCCTAAAGAACCTTTTTTTTACACGAAAGTGATTATTTGTCAATGTGAACACACCTCATCACACAAAGTGCACCACAGCGAAATGTGACCTCTACATTTAACCCATCACACCGTCTTTCTATCTGTCTTTCTGTCCGTCCATCTGTATGTCTGTCTGTCTGTCTATCTGTCTATCTATCTGTCTGTCTGTCTGTCTATCTATTTGTCTATCTATCTGTCTGTCTGTCTGTCTGTCTGTCTGTCTGTCTGTCTATCTATTTGTCTATTTGTCTGTCTGTCTGTCTGTCTGTCTGTCTGTCTGTCTGTCTATCTATTTATCTGTCTGTCTGTCTATCTATTTATCTGTCTGTCTGTCTGTCTGTCTGTCTGTCTGTCTGTCTGTCTGTCTATCTATCAGTCATATCAAGACCAGATTGATCCATTCATTTATCATTTGCACATCCTACTTAAGCCGTTTTCTTGTCAAGGCCACTAACAGTGGTAGTAACCATAGCATCTCGGCATGACAGGGGAGCAACCTCCACACAGAAAAAATATACACTGATCAGCCATAACATTAACACCACTGACAGGTGAAGTGAGCATTGACTCTCTAGTTTCACTACAATGGCACCTGTTTTGGGGGGGGGGGGGGGAACGTATTAGGCAGCAAGTGAACAGTCAGTTCTTGAAGCTGATGTGCTGGAAGCAGGAGCATAAGGATCTGAGCCGAGGCTTACTGTGATGTTCTAGATGGCTGAGGCAACACGGCAGGTCTTTCGGAGTGTTCCAGGTGTGCAGTACCTTCCAACAGTGATCCACAGAAGGAGAGCAGGTGGTGTTAATGTTATGGCTGATCAGTGTAGATTGATTCACTTGTGTGTTTCTGAATATCCTGGACCAAGGCTCACGTCAATGCCAAGAAATCAGGACAGCGTGAGGATACGATCGCTGGTTCCAAATCCTAGTAAACCTCAGCTGATGTGGGAGAAATTGGGCCTTCACAAAAGCACGACACCTGTTTATAATTTTAGACTTTGCTCCATTTTATCCCGCGGTGAAATGAAGACAAGCCTTTTCCCTTTTCATCCCCGAGTGCTGCAGGGAAACGTGCTCCTGCATGTATTACAGGTGGACGTGATCACTGTAACTCTCCTTTCCAAGAAAACACCACATCTACAGCACAGATCCTGAGGACAACAGCAACGAAAGCTGTGAAAGACCTGCACTGGCTACTAGCGTCTGTCTGTATTGTCTCTAAAGCCATAATAGGCCTTAAAAGCACATGTGCATCTCTGTAGGTTCTCCAAATCCTCTCTGTAAACGACAGAGCCAGTAGAGAGGCCTGTGTCTGTAGTCGTGGCTCTGTGACACTCGGTTCCACCTTTTATTACTCGATCGAGCTTGGTACAGACGTTTAAGAAAAAAAAAATATAAAAAAAACTTTTACTTTAAATGAATCACCAGTTTTATTTACCTTTTCATTTCTCCTTGTATTCCATTTAATTATATCTTATTGAGTTTTACTATTTATTTATTTATTTATTTATTTATTTATTTGGCACTTTTTCCATTGCCGCCACAAAGCAGCTTTACAGAATCCAGGTCCAAGCTCTTAATAATCAAGCCAAAGACGACAGAGGCGAGCAAAACCCCCCTAAAGCTGTAGGAAGAAACCTCTGGAGGATCCAAGACCAGGAAGGGGAAGCCATCCTCCTCTGGTCCACACTGCATAGCGCCGAGAAACCGTGAAACAGAGCCTCTTCTTATAAAGGAGGCATCAGTTAAAGCCTGGAACATGGAGCAACAGCCCCTGTTTTGGCTGGAGGCCAGATGATTGGTGGACCAATGATGGACCAATCTGGTCGAAGTTGGATGGAAATCCCAGAGACAGTTGATCTCCAAGGTTCATCGTTATTATTATTATTATTATTATTATTATTATTATTATTATGTGTAGAGGCATTTGTCAGTTACCACATACTAAGGTTTATTCATCAGTTGATCTGCCAATGAGAAAAGTCCATTAACTAAGGACAACACACTTAAATCAGCACAGTTTATCTGTGCACTGCAGATGCTCTGTGGATTCACAACTTACCCTCAACCACCATTCAGCTAAATATCTATTAACTCACCCTAACATCTCCTAAACCTAGACCTAACCTAAACCTCAACCCAGATCCTAGATCTAACCTTCGTCCTGGTCCAATCCTAACCCTAAAGAATCTACTGAGTGTACCTACAGGGGGCGATAGAGTACAACACAGATGAGGTGAGGCCTGTGAATCACATGTATTCTGCACAAAACCACGTACCCCATAATGAAGACCCCCCCACACACTTATCTCCTCACCTTGAAGGCTTCATTCTGGATGCCAGTGCTGCCAAGTTTGTTGTAACTGACATCCACGAGGGTCATGGTGGGTGGCAGAGCAGGGAGTTGTGCCACCTTGTTGTCCCGTAGTATCAGCTCCTCCAAAGCGGGCAGGCCGAAGAGCGCACCGTCATCGACCTTGGAGATGGCATTGTTTGTCAGATCGATCCTCTTCAGTTTGTCTTAGTGGCGCAGAGTAAGAACAGAGGACATTTATTTATTCATCATTTTAACTCTCGATGATTTATCAGAAAGTGCATCACCTCCATCGAGGTCTTCACTGATCATCTACCAGCTTCATGCAGCTTACGCTAAGTGGAGAGCGCCTTAGGGAACGTACTCATGTTGGCGAAGTCCGATTTGTTGATCTTGGTGATCTTGTTGTAGCGGGCGTAGAAGTGAGTGGTATCTTTGGGCAGAGGGGGCACGTGCACCAGCTTCACGTCGTCGCAGTACACAGATCCTCCCAGGCAGGTGCAGAGCAGACAGGTGGGCATGCCTTACCGGCCAAACCAGGCCACAAAGAGCACAAGTGGAAAAAGAAACACAAGCATGCGTCACAAAGGAGAAAGTGAGGTGAAATGTCGCTTGAGACACTAAACTGGAAACAAGTCGTGGACAGTTCGCATGTTCTCGTTGTTTTAATGTGCCCCTGGGTTTAAGGATGCACAGTTTAGAAAAATATGCACCGAGTTGCCAGTGAAAAGTGAAAGTGACTGTTTGTCAAGTCAAGTCAAGTCAAGTTTATTTGTATAGCGCTTTTTACAACTGACGTTGTCACAAAGCAGCTTTAC
>JBBPDA010000126.1:30573592-30588064 GCA_037974385.1 Arnoldichthys spilopterus | reverse complement strand
GTGGGCAGCTACCAACAGCGCCCGGGGAGCAGTGTAGTGGGACGGTACCTTACTCAAGGGAACCTCAGTGGTACCCGAGCCGGGACTTCGACCTTCAGGTCCCAAAGGCAGCGTCCTAACCACTAGGCCTCCACTGCCCACTAAACACCACGCTGTCGGCATCTGCACTTTTATCTTCATTCATTCATTCTCCAAACCATGTGGGATCACGTGGGAAGCTGGAGCCAATCCCAGCTGACTACAGGCCCAAGGCGGGGTTCACCCAGGACAGGAGGCTCAACTATTTCTTCTTATTAGATTTTATTCTTACGTTCTGGCTCACTTTGCTTTTTATGCTCATTTTATCTCTGAAAACCGCAGTGCATGACCTCTGTGTATGATAATGTGCTGTATGTGCTTTGCCTGTCTAGTAACCAGTATTGGAAGCAACACGTTACCAAGTGACACATCACTGTAACTCCGCTACTTTTGGTGGTAACAAGTAACATTAATGAGTAATTACTTTTGACATTAGGTAATATTTTACTGTGCTCATAAGCCTGCATGACATATCATAGTCTTTTATAACAATTGCTATTACCGTACAGTAGCATTTAAGTGAACACACCACATATCGTGAACACACCACATTACACAAAGTGCACCACAACAAAATGTGACCTCTGCATTGAACCCATCCATACGTGGAGCAGTGGGCAGCGATCAACAGCACCCGGGGAGCAGTGTAGCAGGATGGTACCTTGCTTAAGGATAACTGGGCTGGGACTTGAACCAACGACCCTTCGATCACATGGGTCGAACACACTGGCTGGAATTAGGCTTTGTTAATGTTTATGTTGGTCAATGTTGTCATAAAATGCTTACGTAGATGTCATGTAACCCAACCCTACAGTAAAGTGCTGCCTCAAGTTTAATAACATTGTTACAATTTTACAATTTTATTGACATTTAAAAAGGCTTATTACTGTTATTATGTTTTGTCTGATTAATGTTCATGGGCTCTGTCAGAATTGGCTGAAGGCGCTGTTGGACTATTCTCCCCGAAGAAACTTGCAGGTTCCTTCATTCCAGGCTCTATTTCTGGGCATGATGTCCATAAGAGGAGCGCTAGGCTAAGTGTAGCTTACAGAGCGGCTTATCTGCAGCTTCCACAGTTCAGAGCTTTTAGATGGCTGGGATGGTCATTGTTGATTGACTCACTTGTTTCAGCTTAAAGGGGAAAGTCTCACGTGTGATCTTGTGAGGCAGACCCTCACCATAGCTCTGCTTTTTGAAGTTTCTATACTTTTTATATGCAGAAATCAGAATTGTAATTATTTTTGAAAGAAGTATCTAACACTTGTACCTAATAACTCATTGTCAGTATTGTCAGTAACATGCACAACATTGCTGACTGCACTGTCCTGTACGTCTGTCCTGTTGTCTTTTGTATTTTGCGCTATGTGTATATGTGCACTGTGGACGCTGAGCTTCGCCGTGTCGTCTCTCCGTGTACTTGTGTGTGGCTGAGACGACAATAAAGTTCACTTTGACTTTGACTGGTAACATGTTGAGGCTAATTTGGCCTTCAGAACAGTATGGATTCTACAAGGTGCAGAACACACTGAGTAATGCAAAACTGGACCATGGGATCGCTGTGCAGTATTGTGCTTTCCACCTCATGCCAAAAATGTTTGGTAGGGTTGGAAGCAGGAGTCTGTGCAGGCCACCGAGCCAGTGAACGCACACTGTCGTTTCCTAGAACCATTCGTTGATGATACGTCTTGTTCTCCAGTGGATTTTCATGCTGGAAGTGTCCATCCGAGATCAAATAAACTGTAGCCATGAAGGTCAGTCACCATGTTCAGATATGCTATTCAAAGATCACCACATCTGGGCCAGCGTAGCCAAAAGCTCAAACAAGACTCCACACATTCATTTTATAATTGACAGAACCTTCTGAGAGGAGGTTTTGTGAGTTTGAGTGAGACTTTTAAACATCTGTATGATGCTTCCTCTGCTTTTGCGTCGTTTGTCACAAAACAGTGTTACAGAAACCGGGTCCGAGCCCCAAAGAGCCGAAGGCGACGTCAGCAGGAGAAACTCCCTAAGCTGTAGGAAGAAACCTCGGGGGGAACCGAGGCTCAGAAGAGGGAACCCGTCCTCCTCTGGTCGACACCAGAGAAAAATAACACACGAGAGAGGAATAAATAAATAAATATATATAATAATTATTCTCAGTGTAAATGAGCAGCAGCAGCAACAGGAGCCGTGAGACTGTGGTTCAGCTCTGTGGAGGACAGGGCTGGTCATATGGGCTCCTCAGCAGGAGCGAGTGGGTTGAAAGCCACAAAAACGTCAACCAGTAAGTGGAGATCAGGGCGGGTCAGGCTGGTCCAGATAGCAGAATAGCATAACTATGACCTTCTCCGCCATTGCATGATTGCTGTTATCAGAAATGTTTGACTCTGCCCTCTAGTGGACGTGCTGCTTGAACATCCATTCCAACGCAGCCTACGCAGGTATGTGTGTAGCGATGGGTACAACATATAAAATGGACAGAATTATTTTCGTACAAGGGAGAATAAATGAGGCTTAAGATAAGACCTTTAGAGTTTAACCTGCTCCCAGCACAACTAAATTAATTAAATAGCCCTCCCTGAGGTCAATGGGTGTTTTGGAGCATTAGTGTAGGACCAGGACCAGGACTGAGAACCATCAGCTGTCCTAATTTGGAAAAATGTCACATAGTGTTGTAGTAAAATGTTTATTTTAGATTGAGTACTGACCTGTTATGTCAATTTCATCATCTGTGTCAGGTAGCCCAGACTCCCCTGACTCTATTTCCCCAGCCCCCTCCTGGGGGGTGGTCTGGGTGGTGGGAAGCAGCTCCTCCTCTTGTTAGACACATTAGGGTGTTAGGAGATGGATTAGCACATGGTTGGACAAAGAGATCAGGTAAGTAAGTAGTGATGATGAGTTGAATGCAAATTAACAGACATTTAACCAATATCAGCCAGTTAAATGAGGTTCATGGCTTTGTGAGAATGAGGGAACATCATATATCAGTTGATATAATGTACAGTAAATGTGTTAGCACAAATTAAGTGAAAGGGATCAGAGCACGGATAGATCAAATGACCAGTTTAGGCTAAAATTCAGGACTACAACCGAGCTGGAAATAGTACTCTGCTGGGCATTCAAAGTACTGACCTTTCTCTAGGACAGGGCTTATTGTTACCACTGGCTCCCAAGGTTCCTCAGGAGTCTCAGACTCCACAGGAATCCCAGGCTCCTCAGGTAAACCAGACTCCTCAGGTATCCCAGACTCCTCAGGTAAACCAGACTCCTCAGGAATCCCAGACTCCTCAGGAATCCAAGACTCCTCAGGTAAACCAGACTCCTCAGGAATCCCAGACTCCTCAGGTAAACCAGACTCCTCAGGTAAACCTGACACCTCAGGTAAACCTGACACCTCAGGTAAACCAGACACCTCGGGTAAACCTGACACGTCTGGAGCCCCAGACTCCCCAGAAACCCCTGTGGCTTCTTCTGGGGTAGTGGTAGGTGTCAGGGAAAGCTCCTCCTCTTGTTAAAGATAAGGCAATGGAGTAAAAGAAAAATTAGCATCCCCCTGTAGCATTGGCTGTTAATAGCATGGTAGCAATGCTTCCAACAACAGATGATAACCAGCTAAATATTATTCATGCTAAAATCACTTTTTGAAATGCATAGAAGGAACTTTCATTTCTATGTGCCAGTAACTTGCCCTCAAAGCAAACAAAAATAACTCAACTCACTGCATCATGTTCTATTCTGTGGCGTGCACAAATTTTAGGAGGACAAACTAGAGTTATTAGTACTAACCTGTGTCAGGTTGAAGTGTTATCTCTAACCCAGAAAACCCAGAAGACCCAGAACCAACGTCCCCAGAGATTCCAGAAACCAAGTCCCCAGAGATTTCAGAAACCATGTCCCCAGAGACTCCAGAAACAAACTCCCCAGAGACTCCAGAAACAAACTCCCCAGAGACTCCAGAAACAAACTCCCCAGAGACTTCAGAAACAAACTCCCCAGAGACTCCAGAAACAAACTCCCCAGAGACTCCAGAAGCAAACTCCCCAGAGACTCCAGAAGCAAACTCCCCAGAGACACTGGGAACAAAGTCTCCAGAGGCTCCGGAAACCAAGTCCCCAGAGGCACTGGAAATTAAATCCCCAGAGATTCCAGAAATAAATTCCCCTGAGACTCCAGAAACAAAGTCCCCAGAAGTGCCCGAAAGGTCTCCAGGAACTCCAGAACCAATGTCCCCAGAGCCTTCAGAACCAATGTCCCCAGAGACTCCAGAACTGAAGTCCCCAGAGCTTCCAGACACCAGAGTTTCCCCAGAACCAGATATTCCAGAACTGAGAGCCTCTCCAGAAGCCCCCGAAGCTCCAGAACCTCCGGAACTCTCCCCAGACCCCAAAGAGTGTCCAGAGATATGAAGGATGTCAGTGGGTGCCAGACGAAGCTCCTCCTCTTGTTAGAGACAAGATTAGGTGTTAAGAGATTGATTAGAACAGCATGGACCATGATTCAGTGTAGACAGTTAGAGATGATGAAAGCGATGCATGTAAGAAAGCAGTTACATGGTGATTAAAACACATTTAACCAATCAGATTGCCAGTTAAATGGAATAAAAGCTGTATTTTCTGGTAAGTGCTGGAAGGCTAACAAGAGTGTTCAGGACAATTCATTTAAGGAGCGTCAGTGTGTGAATGCGGTACAGACCTCCCTGGGTGTCAGGTCCCATCAAAACCCCTGGATCCCCAGATCCTAATGGTATAAGCTGGGGCTTTATGGGGAATTTCTTCTTATCTGCTCTTTCCTTTTCCCTTTCTTGCTCTTCTTCCTCCTCCTCCTCCTCCAGCGAGGCACCTGGTGCAGGGTCATTGTCCTCGTCTGGGGCCAAAGTGCCAATCTCGATCTGCAGGGGATAGAAATGTATGTGCTCTGCCTTTGTTTAAAGGGTTCTACATTGAGCAAAGAGGCAGTAACCACAGAAAGAGGCATAAAACAACACAAATACTACAAGACATTTAAGACACCTAGCTAAACCTGGCAATTAGCAGATGAGGTCAATCAATTGTGTTTGAGGAGGAAAAACCCCAACTCTGCTAGACGCTTCATTACCAGGACTGCACTGAGCACTGAAATGGACACCGAAGAGTTTAAACATTATGACCACTCACGGATGGAGTGAAAAGCATTGATTGTCATTATCCATTTAATTAAATTCTGGGTTTACACTGAGGGAAAACCTCATTTTCAGTGTCCTAGAGCACAACAACATAAATGATAAGAAAAGAAAATAACCAGAAATGAAATAATAATAATAATAATAATAATAATAATAATAATAAAAAATTAAAACAAAACCAATGAAAACAGCCAAAACAATAAACAAAAGATTGGTTAAAACAAGATAAAATAAATGAAATAGCTAAAATTGAAGAATTCTAGGAGAAAAGAGTACATTAATATTTAGTGTGGCTTATACTGTATTTAACTCACAGGCGCCCCCTGGGTAAAAGCTGACATATCTGCTCACAATAAACCTGAGAATCTGGAATGTTAAAAAATGACTGAGCTGGTGTGGTAGAGTTCGTTGCATCTGGCTGCATCTGGCTGAGGAGAGCTGTATAAATCATGTGTAGCTAATTTCACTAAATTCACTTTGCATTCTGTTTCTATAATAAAAATAGAAATTAAATTGGTCCTAAAACTGAACCTTGAGGAACACCTTTGGTTATTGGGTGGAGGTTTGCTTTACTGCTTCCTGTTGTAGCGAGCGAGTCTGTGTCAGAGAGGAAGCTGTGAAACTGTGCCATACGGTTATAGTCAAAGCAATATGACGCCAACTGTAACAAAAGCTCTCGACAAATAAGTGAAAAGGGCGGCACGATGTGTCCTTCTGATGACAACAGTAAAAAGATCCAGGTTAGTAGTTGCTTTAATGCTTTGACTTTCCATAAAATTAGACCGATGATGCACTTAGAACAGAGATTACTTGAAGAAGGTTGTTTGCTTACTGAGAATTCTAGTATTTGTACTGTTATAAATAATGAAATGTATGAAATAGTATTTTACATGCTGTATTTTACATGCTTCAAGACTGGTCTGTGATTGTTTAAGTCAGATGATCCACCTCTTTAGCATCAGCTGTTTTCTTGATATAGGACGCAAGATTTCCCCGTGTTGGTGTGTTTTTTCCTCCGGGTTCTCCGGTTTCCTCCCACAGTCCAAAGGCTGCAGTAGGTTGATTGGATGCTCTAAATTCCCAGTGTCTCGGTGTTACCCTGTGATGGCTTGGCCTCCTGTCCTGGGCCCACAGTCTGCTGGGATTAGCTCCAGCTTCCCCGAAACGGAGGAATGGATCGAAACTGTGCCTATTAAAATTGATATTTGCTGTATGCTAAATATATGCTATATGATCTGACATGATTGAAACAAAGAATCTTAGAAGAGAGGGATGCAGGTTGTCTTCACCAGTGGTAGCCTAGTAATAGGGACACGCCCATGTGTTGCAGGTTCAAATCCCGACCCAGGTACCACTGAGGTACCCTTGAGCAAGGCACCGTCCCTCTACACTGTTTTGTATGCTTTCAACATTTTGTTGTGGTGCACGTTGTGTGATGGGGTGTGTTCACAATGACAAATGGTCACTTTCACTTCACTTTCACTACCTCAGGAATGGTCAGCAGTGGTGAGAATCTACCGACAGTTGTCAAAGGAGGAACAAACCATAAGCCAGCAACAGGGTGTTGGATGCCCAAGGCTCAATGATTTCCAAGGGCAGCAAAGGCTATGCCATCTTGTTTTTTACACAGTGCAATGCAGTATTGGACTGAGCAGCCACATTCAAGTCAGAGTGCCCATGCTGAACCTTGTCCACCATCAAAAGCTCTGGTTCGATGAATTGTGTATGTGGACAGAAAAATGTGGGCGCCAGGATGCACTGTGGGAAGACAAAGCAGCGGAAGGTGTGTGATACTCTGGGCAGTGTTCTGCATCACTTTGACAGGTGCCACTTGCCTAAACATTGCATTTTGGACCAGGTACACCCCCAAGGGCAGTGGTCTCTTTCAGCACGCACCCTGCCACGTTGCATACATTGTTCAGGAAAGGTTTGAAGAACATGAAGGAGCTCCACTTGACCTTCAAATTCCCAAGTCGATCGGGCCTGTGTGGGACATGCCTGAACTAGAAGTTCAATCCACAGAGACTCCACCTCATAGCTCACAGGACCTTACACCTTGGTGGTACATACCACAGGGAACCCTCAGAGGTTCATGCCTTGGTGGGGTCACAGCTGTTTTGGGATGTAGAGGACCAAGAGCATAGAGGGTCTGTAGTCTTTCCAGCAGGTTGGGGATGTATTCCCCATTCAGGCAAACTCACTAAGCTACACTGATAAAAGTCCTTGGGTTGGACTCTTAACGCGAAGTTGATGAAGCAACATTTTCGTCACCCTGAAGGGGGAGGGCTGGTGTTTGCCGGAGTTCACGGGTTGGACATTTCATTTCGTTTGCAGTTTTGATGACTGTTTTTGAGACCCCTTCCAAAATTCTTCTGTTTTTTATTAGGTATATTATATATTTGTGTACTATCTGCTTCTTCCGTTTTCCGGGTCGGGTGGGGGTCACCCAGAACAGGAGGCCAACCCATCATAGGACAACACATAGACAGAGAAACATTCATACACACACTCACACCTACGGGCAATTTAGAGCATCCAATCAACCTACTGCAGCCTCTGGACTGTGGGAGGAAACCGGAGAACCCGGAGGAAACACATGCTCACCCCATGGCTGAGCCGGGGATCGAACCCAGGACCTTCTCACTGTGAGGCAGCAGCACTAACCACTGCACCACCGTGCCCCACTGTTAGATAAACCTATTTTAAAATTTTTTACATTTATTTTTTATTTTATATACTCTATTAATCCCCAAGGGGAACTTGTTCTCTGCAATTTACCCATTTAGAGTAGTGAGCACCTGTCAGAGGCCCTAGACGGGGTCGATCGCCAGAGTGTTAACGCTTCCTCCCAGGTGGCACAGCTCAGAGGCTAAATACAGGGCTTCTTAAGAGGTGCTCACACAAATGGAGTTGCGAGGTCTTGTGAGCACTGCTATGATTCTGTGTTTCTTTATCGTGAACACTCTACTGGCTTTTTACTCCTCGCTTGCTTTGTGTCTTTTTGTCTTTTCGGGCACACAAAGTGCACCACAACATGCACACACACACACACACACGAGAGTGACTCTTTGTCATTCAAGCACCACAACGAAATGTGACCTCTGCATTTAACCCATCACACGTGCCCATGTGGAGCAGCTCAGGGGAACCTCAGCGGTGCCCGGGCCGGGACTCGAACCTGCGACCTTTAATTAAACAGAGGCTGTAACGTGTGTATTATAAGGAGCCTCTACCATTCAGCCAGGGTTTAGGTAAGAATATAACCTGGACACAGTGACCACATGTGGAAGAAAGGGATGTCTCACAAAAAACAGAAAGAGAGAGAGAAAAAAAGACTCGCTGAGGAACAAGCATGAGGGGAACACAATGTGCTGCTCTGGGTCCAAATGCAAACCTGAGCACTTTTATCCTCAATTTTCCACTCTTTTTTCCTTTTATCTCCATTTTTCCACTCTTCCTTCCTTTTATCTCCATTTTTCCACTCTTCCTTCCTTTTATCTGCACCTTTCCACTCTTCCTTCCTTTTATCTGCACCTTTCCACTCTTCTTTCCTTTTATCTCCATTTTTTCCACTCTTCTTTCCTTTTTTCTGCACTTTTCACTCTTCTTTCCTTTTATCTGCACTTTTCCACTCTTCTTTCCTGTTTTCTGATTTTATTCCTAATTGTATTGCTTATTATTTTTTAATGCTTATTTCATCTCTGTTAAGGAAACACTGAATGACCTCTGAGTGTGATAATGTGCTGTATAAATTGCTTTGCCCTGCCATGCGTTGCTCAAGGGTGCCTCAGTGGTTCTTGGACCAGGACTTGAAACTGCAACCTTCTGTTCACGAAAACGACTAACCACTAGGCCTCCACTGCTCACATGGTGGAAATGTGTTGGATGAGAAGAACCATTAAACTCAGTAAGAACTTGCGATATATGGATGAATATATATATATATATATAAAGTATAAAAAGGAGCATGGAAGGTTTCATGAATGAGAGCAGATGGAAGTGTGAAATATCATCTGCAGTATATATTGTACATTGGGTAAAGTGCAATTAAACGTGGTGTGACTATAATATAAAAGAGCACAGGGGGGATATGACCTGGAGACATTTACCCAGAGAAAGGAATGCGTGAGAGGGAAAATACTAAGGATAATAGGATCAGTTCATAAACATGAGGTATGAGAAACTCTCCAACCACACATGCTTTAAAGGAATATTCCAAACCAAGTAAATCAAGTGTTAAAGTGGTGATTAGACCTCGATTTGGGCTAAAGAAGCACCTCACACCTTTCTCTCGTCAGCAAACGTCCAGCAGTTCCACCACAAACCAGATAGTGGCGCCATGAAACCACATTCCTTCATGGGTACACAAGGCGCGTCTAACACTCAAGAAGCTAATTCTATCGCCTAGACGTGAATGGTCCTTGTGGAACCAAGACATACATGGTAGCAGAGAAATCCCTGTCCCTGCACCTTTTTCCCCCTACAGGCTACAACCGCCCAGTGAAACAGGAGACAGTTTGTGTGTGTTTCTCACCCAGGAAACTGTGCAGCATTACATTCACCAAAGCTAAACACAAAATCCCGATTCAGCCCCTTTGGATACGACTATAACTAGCCATCACATTACGCTGGTCAAGGGTAAGTGTGACTTCTGCTAATGAGCGTTTAAAGGGAATAACGGTAGCTCAGGTTTACTGACACCGAGAGAGAGAGAGAGAGAGAGAGAGAGAGAGAGAGAGAGAGAGAGAGAGTTTGAGGGACAACAAGGACAGCCTTTGAGAAGGCCTGCACAGTGCACGCTTGCTGTACCCCACCTCCTGACCACCAGCCCCCCCCAAAAGCAAACACATATAGCCAAGGGGAAACGAAGAGCGAAAAAGGCTAAAAAAGTCTCAGATTAGGGCCAACACACACAGATGCTAAACGATTAGACGTAATCTAATAAAAAATCCTTAGAGCAGCTTGTGAAAAGGTTTTTGGACTTTTTTTTGCAGTGGGGTTCTTCAGAAAGGACGACTGACTTATGAGCACTGCATGGAACAATGTCCAGTATGAGTCGAGCCTTTGTCACTGTTTTGCTTGCATGAGTGTTTGAAGGCTGAGATGAAGTTTTCAGGTCAGTGGGAGGTTGCCACAAAGATCTGCATGCACATGTGCAGACTGAAGGAGCACGCTCCGAATGTGAAGGCTGTCATGCAGTTTCGTGTTTGCGTCTCTCTGCTCTGGACAAGAACCTTCCTTGCTTTGAGTTAAAGGGCCAATAGCTAACATTTCTTGTCGTATTTCGGTTTTTCACCCCCAAAAAATACACTTTCAGCATTTGTGTGAGTTTGTGTACCAAAGCAACGGCTTTCATTTCTACATGATCTTTATCCTTTAGAATTAAACATGCTACACCTTTAAGACTGATATATGTAAATTAAGCCTTTTCTCATTGGCTGTGCCTAATTCAAACAGCAGTCAGTGCCAGTGGGGTCACATTGCTATAGGTTGTGTCAAAGCAGGACCTGGAGATACTGGTCCATGCCTTGATCTCCTGCAGGGTAGATTATTGCAATGTCCTTCTCATTGGCCGTCCTAAAAAGACCATCAGACAGCTCCAGCTCATCCAAAACGCTGCTGCAAGAATTCTTACGACAACCAATAAAAGGGACGTGGCTCCAGTCCTCAAGGCCTTACACTGGGGTCCAATCAGCTCCAGAACTGAGTTCAAAGTCTTACTCATTGTCTATGTCACTCAATGGTTTGGGCCCCAAATACTTTTTGGAGATGTTTGATAAACACCAACCTGGAAGATCTGAGATCAGCAGGAGATGCTCAGCTAGTGGTGTGGAGGTGCTGCAAGTAAACAGGGTGAAATGGCATTTAGTCATTATGCTGCTGCCCCCTGCTGGAACCAGCTCCCCATGAAGATCAGATCTGCTCCAACTGTGGCAGCTTCGAAGAGAAACTAAAAACCGCCTCATTCTCCACATCCTTTAATTAGAATTCTGTTTTATCTGTTTATCTTTTTATTCATTCTTATATTTAACTTTTATCATGCATTTTATTGCTTCATTTTATTGCTTTTTTACTTTCATCGTGTACTTTTCATGCTTTTTTGCCTCTTATTTTAATTCCCATCTCTCTTAAACTTTGCTTATATGCTGCATTTTTATTTTAAACGTGAGGGGCAATCCGTTTACCATTATATGGGCCCTTTAAACAGACATACAAAGCCTGACAGGTGTCAGGGTACAGTAGGAGGTACAGTGGTCTTTATACAGACTTCCCAACACTATAGAAAAGAGAAGCAACTGCCTTGAGTGGGCTGGGGGCTGGGGAGGGAGGGAGGACTGAGAAACTGGCAGTAAAATAAACAATTATCTGCTTAAATTAAAGTTGAGCTTTACAGTGATCCTTACAACTTACTGAGGAACCAATAGGCTGTGGACACTGATCATGTGGACAGGACGTTCCTCACGTTTGTTGGATGTGTGTTTCAGGTGTTGTTTTGTGTATTTCCCATCCGACATCGAAATCAGCTCCAAATAAATGTGAGAAAGGCAGATTCCTGACCATGTCAGAGTCCAGGGCCCACTGGCTCTGTGGTAAGTAAACCCATTTTTTTCCCCTACTAAAGGAAGCCACGATGCTTTGCCACTCGGTGTAACTGATCCCATGGGAAACTGGTGTCAATGCATACCTCTATTTGTGGCAAAAGGAATATAATTTTTTCTTACAAATGACAGTGTCAAATGAAACTTAAAATTTTCATCTTAAAATTTGTGGTTTTATTCAGCATTTCTTATTTAGAGTTTTTGAAATAAGAATATTATATATAAACTAATTTTAATATGTATTTTTAACGTGGTTTTGTCTACTTGAGGCATCTTATCCTGTTGGAAAATTATTTTGCATTTCTCAGTAGAGCAAAGACGTTATTGCTGATTTAAAGAAATGACGTTTGTAGAACAAAACAAGCGACTGAGTGCCCAAAACGACTCAAAACGAATAAAATTATCCTAATCTGATATTATTTTTGACACAATAGTAATATAAGATCTACTGACCTGATCTATGATGGTTTTACTTACGTCAACGGATCATTTGTATAGTGTTAAGTATCAATAGTGAACGTTTTGAAGGCCGATCCAGGCAGGATGGATCATGAAGCCTTTGGTATCAGAACTGATAAACTATCAAAGTTGAAATGTTAACACACCTCCAGTCATTCATCTTTAGCTCCTGGATTTGTAATTTGGGGTAAAATGTCTCCACTTTAGTGACTGTGCTTGGACTGTTCCTGAGGTCAACTGAAGTAATAGCAAGAGCCAGCAACACTTTATCTTGACTCTGGCTTCTCTACACTGCAAGTGAGGAAAAGGGAAGATCTCTTTCTCGAAAGAAGAGTAGAAATGTGCAGATAAAGGTAAAGAAGAGTGGAAAAGGGCAGATAAAAGGAAAGAAAAGTGGAAAAGTGCAGATAAAAGGAAAGAAGAGTGGAAATGTGCAGATAAAAGAAAAGAAGAGTGGAAAAGTGCAGATAAAAGAAAAGAAGAGTGGAAAAGTGGAGATAAAAGAAAAGAAGAGCGGAAAAGTGCAGATAAAGGTAAAGAAGAGTAGAAAAGTGCAGATAAAAGGAAAGAAGAGTGGAAAAGTGTAGATAAAGGAAAGAAGAGTGGAAAGTGTAGATAAAGGTAAAGAAGAGTAGAAAAGTGCAGATAAAAGGAAAAAAGAGTGGAAAAGTGCAGATAAAAGGAAAGAAGAGTGGAAAGTGCAGATAAAAGGAAAGAAGAGTGGAAAGTGTAGATAAAGGTAAAGAAGAGTGGAAAAGTGCAGATAAAAGAAAAGAAGAGTGGAAAAGTGCAGATAAAAGGAAAGAAGAGTGGAAAAGTGTAGATAAAGGAAAGAAGAGTGGAAAAGTGCAGATAAAAGGAAAGAAGAGTGGAAAAGTGTAGATAAAGGAAAGAAGAGTAAAATGTCTCCACTTTAGTCTGGACTGTGCTTGGACTGTTCCTGAGGTCAACTGAAGTAATAGCAAGAACCATCAACACTTTAACTGGACTCTGGCTTCTCTACACTGCAAGTGAGGAAAAGGGAAGATCTCTTTCTCGAATGCACACACACACACACACACACACACACACACACACACACACACACACACACACACACACACACACACGACCACATTCCTACAGTAAGAACCACCCCCCTTTAGCCTTTACGTTCCAGGTTTACGACTCCTTTTCATTCCAAACATCTGGGTGGAGGTGAGGCCCTTACGTTCCTCCTCTACCGTATTACACACACTCACTGGCATTACCCGACTAAGCCATGCACAGGGTCCAAGGTCAGGCCAGTGTATAGTGTGGTAACAGTTCAGCGTGTGGAGCAGTGTTGGAGTGTTGGTTGAACATCAGGATTGGGTTATGGCTCCTGGCACATTCGGGCTTGATTTAAATCCAGTCCCCCTCTGTACTAGTCAAACATAACTCTGGCTGCCATTTCTCAAGAAAATAAACTGGATGACTGTTGTGTTTCCATCCAAACCCCCATTTCAGACTGATCAGATCACTCCCAGTCTGCCTGAGACTCCAGTCAAAATGTGTACGCTGATCAGCCATAACATTACCACCACTGACAGAGAGAGTGCATAACACTGACTCTCTAGTTATTTCTTGACGAAGGCACCTGATATATTATCCAGCAAGTGAACAGTCAGTTCTTGAAGTCAATGTGCCGTAAGCAGAAGCGTCAGTCGGAGCATTTCCAAAACAGGTCTTGTGGAGTGTTCCAGGTGTGCGGTAGTTATTACCTACCAAATGTGATACAAGGGAGGACAAATGGTAAATCTGCAACAGGGTCATGGGAGCCCAAAGGGACTTCCAGCAGCAGGAGGGACACACTCAGTATTAGGCAGGTGGTGTTAATGTTATGGCTGCTTTGTGTAGATGGTAACAAGGGGGGGTGTTTGTGTTAGATAGGAGGGGCAGTACATAATTAGCATGTGTGAGGGTTTGACTGAAGCCACAAGAACATGAGTGAGGTCAGTTATTGGTGCTGGATGATTGGTTCTAGATCATGGACGCCACTCGGACTCACCCCAAAGCAAATGTTTTGTATGATGACCTTACCCTTAAGTTCAGGTGCTCCAGAGTTTCCTATTCTATTGCCAATGTAAAAGAGACTGTTTGTCATTGTGAACACACTCAAGCACCACAACGAAACGCGACCTCTGCATTTAACCCATCACACGTGCACACGTG
>JBBPDA010000126.1:30532208-30544735 GCA_037974385.1 Arnoldichthys spilopterus | reverse complement strand
GACTGTGGGAGGAAACCAGAGAACCCGGAGGAAACACACACCAACACGGGGAGAGCTCACACACTCCACACAGAAAGACCTCTGTGGCTGATCGGGGGATCGAACCCAGGACCTTCTCACGGTGAGGCTGCACCACTGCACCACTGTGTTGCCCAATAATAATATAAAATAAAATGTATTTTATTCTGTGATATATATATATTATCTTATATACAAATATAATGTGTGGAACACTGCAATTGTGCCCATGGGTGAAAAAGCTGGTATGGCTGAGTGAACAAGACTCTTCAAAGAGGAAAGACACGCACACACTGAACCATTTTAGCTAAAAAATGGCAAATCAGATGTTCTTCCTCTTCATATTCTGCCAGGAGGGATAAACTATTACACCCCGGTGGTTCTGGAATGCCACTGTCAGTCTGTCTTCATTTTTTAAGAGGGAGCATGGCCCAGTGGGAGCACCGGGGGTGTGGGGGGGTCTGGCTCATGACCATTACTCCCACAAGTACCAAATCCTGTTCATGTTGTTCCTATCATGTTTCCACTGAGGAAACTAAGACTCATGTTTAGATACCATCACTGAAACCCCATCACAGCTGTGAAGCATGATGGAGGGAATGCAATGGTGTGGAACTGCTTTACTGGATGTGGACAGTTTTGACCACAGAAGGAGGAGCTGAAGCTCGAACCCAGTGTTCAGACAGAGCATTTTTACAGCGGAATGTCACGAATCATCTGAAAGTCATCTACATTTGCAGAGGAATGAGGTTGTACAACATAATCCAAAACACAGGGGTAAATTAAGGACATAGCGAGTGAACGGAGGAAATGCGTAACTGAAAATGGCTTGAACTCCTCCAGGTCCCGAATGCTGCGATGTGATTATAGTTTTGTAGTAGCACCTCATCCCTGTAAAGGCTGATTCGTTTGGGCAGTGGTGGTTAGGGAGTTACCCCTGTTACCTGAAGGTCGCTGGTTCAAATCCCAGACCAGTACAAGCACCACTGAGGCACCGTGTGCAAGGAACCGTCCCTACGCACTGCTGCCCACTGCTGCTACACAGAGGGGTTAAATGCAGAGATCGCACTCCGTGCTGTGGTGTGTTCACAATGACGATCACTTCTAAAGAATGATCACTCATTTCGCACAGAACAGTATTTGTATTGTACATGCACCAACAGCATATTTCTGCAACATTTGTATATTTAACCAACCCACTGTATGTTTGTCTATACTGTACATATAACCCCCCTTAAGCTCCGCCCACTTCCTTACTATTTATAACATTTAACACACTGCACATATCATACACCTCTCTACTCTCTAGTGTTGGCCTCTGCCCAGGTCAGACAGTAAAAGAGAGGCCAATACTTTATGGGGCAGTCATGGCCTAAAGGTCAGAAAAGGGTCGCTGGTTCGATTCCCAGAACCCATATCTGAAGTGCCCTTTAGTGCACCTAACCCCCATCTGCTCCCTGGGCGCCCACTGCTGTAGGTGTAGGTGTGAGTGCTAGTGCTCACTGCTCCAGATGTGTAAAATGCAGAGAACAAGTTCCCCAAATTTGTCATTATGAACACACTCAAGCACCACAATGACATGTGACCTCTGCATTTAACCCATCACACGTGCACACATGGAGCAGCGGGCAGCTATCAACAGCACCCGGGGAGCAGTGTAGAGGGACGGTACCTTACTCAGGGGAACCTCAGTGGTGCCCGGGCTGGGACTTGAACCTGCGACCTTCAGGTCCCAAAGGCAGCGTCCTCACCACTAGGCCTCACTTGCCCGTACACTGCAGTATAACACTACATACTGTAACTTATAGCATCACTTATGCTGCACTTTCCACATGCTAACTGCATATTATTGGCTTTGTACTTTGTACAACAAAGCTACTTCTAGTCTAATCTAATCTAATCTAATCTAGTCTAATCTAATTTAATCTAATCTAATCTAATCTAATCTAATCTAATTTAGTCTAGTCTAGTCTAATCTAATCTAATCTAGTCTAATCTAATCTAATCTAATCTAATCTAATCTAATCTAATTTAATTTAATCTAATCTAATCTAATCTAATCTAATCTAACCTAATCTAGTCTAATCTAATCTAGTCTAACCTAGTTTAATCTAATCTAATCTAATCTAATCTAATCTAATCTAATCTAATCTAACTTTTATATACTTTTTAACACTTTTTAAGTGCTTCTGATTATATAAGCCACACCCGCAGATCAACTGAGGATAGGCTTGGTGGTTTATTTACTAGTGGCATCAGGAGTGTTTGGAGCAGGGGAAATCCTAAAACTGGTACTCCAGGACCAGGATTGAGAACAACTGGTAAATAAGCAGTTTTACACTGATCATCCATAACATTAACACCACCTGGCTAATACTGAGTATATAGTGGAGCAGCTCTGACTGTGCTGTACTGTGTGTTCTGACCCCTTTCTATCAGAGTCAGCAGCACTTTCTACACCACAGTAGCTCTTCTGTGGGATCGGACATGACGGGGTAGCCTTCGCTCCTCACATGCATCAGTAAGCATCGGGTGCCCATGACCCTGTCGTCGATTCGCCAGTCCTTTCTTGTATCACTTTCGGTAGGTACCAAGTCTTGGCATTTTAGAGACGCTCTGACTCAGTCGTCTAGCAAGACAAGACCCTCGTGGCTCAGATCCTTACACTCCTGCTTCCAGCACACGAACTTCAAGAACTGACTGTTCACTTGCCTGACTGGTGTCATTGTAATTGAAAGTCAACTGTCAGTGGTCTTAATGTTATGGCAGATCAATGTATGCATGCCGTCAAGGGGCTGATTCGACAGTGGTGGTTCAGCATAGCCAGGTGTCTGTGCCTGGTATTCAGAGCAAGAACCTAGCTTAACAGCAGTGGCAGCCTGGCCAGTGAAGAGCTTTGGGAAGCACTGGGAGGTGACAGTGCTTTCGTTTTCTTCCACAGGTTTCTCCCTTTCTAACAGAACCAATAAGTGAAGTGAAAGTGACTATTCGTCATTGTGAACACACCCCATCACACAAAGTGCACCTAAATGTGACCTCTACATTTAACCCATCCCCACGTGGAGCAGTGGGCAGCTGTCAACAGCACCCGGGGAGCAGTGTAGCAGGATGATTCCTTGCCAACGGGAACCTCATTGGTACCTGGGCTGGGATTTGAACCTGTGACCCTCCGATCACATGGGGAAGTCCCTCTAAACTAGGCCACCACCACCAATATAAATATATTGTTTATTCAATACATATAATCAAAAGCTACGTAGATTAAACTAATCAAGCATGACGTGGGACGGCAGTCTACACTAATTAAATCCAGAAGACACTTTTCCAGCCTCCCAGAACTGAAGAATTGTTTATGTGTGATACTTGTCATCTGGCAAAGCAGTGCACGGAATGCAGCATTGCTCTATACACCGATCAGCCATAACATGAACACTACCTGGCTAATATTGGGCTCGGGTTCACTCCCCACCATGCATCAGTGAGCCTTGGGTGCCCATGATGATGTCACAGATCCACCAGTCGTCCTTCCTTGGATCACTTTTGGTAGGTACTAACCACTGCACACCTGGAGCACTCCACCAACCGTTCGTCTCGGTCTAGAACATCACTACAAAGCCCTTGTGAAAGTGGCTCAGACCCTTACACTCCCATTTTTCAGCACATCGACTTCAAAAACTGACTGTTCACTCGCTGCCTAATATGTCCCACCCCCCGATAAGTGCCACTGTAATGAAATAACTAGAGAGTCCATGTTATTCACTGTACCTGTTAGTGGTGTTAATGTTATGGCTGATGTATCACTGCAGACCGATTGCTGTAATATATTATTTTAACTTATTTTTAGATTTTAATTTAGGGAAATTGGTTTATTCACTGGCAGATATTTGTTGAACTGCTAATAAGTCGGTAGATAAAATTAAACAAGTAAAAACAGAATTAGATTTTAATAATTTTACAGTTTGTACAATTATATATGACCTTAATTGACTATAGTTTTGCAAATTTGAATCCCCTTATGTCTAGAAATTCTTGCTTTTTGTACAAATTCCCCTTTATGTCTTAAAGTTGAGAGTCTCTGATTATATCACGTGCACTGTAAACACAACACGGCGTCATCAGGGCTGAGGAAGGCCTTCGGACTGTTCCACGCTCCGCTCTCGACTCTTTGTATCTGTTTTTATGGGGAACGTGAACGGATGATGAATTGAGAGGGAAAAGTGACGCGGCCACCGTAATATATTTTTAGGGTTAAAGGTCACAAAACCTGTGGGGAAGTGTATTTATTCACTTTGAAGTTCACAATTCACTGTTTAAGGGGGGGGGGGGGGGTGAGGGGGGGGGCTCATGTCTTATGTCTTATCACAACTCATGTCTTAGCACAACACACCCCCAAAGCTGCTGACATGACAATTCATACAGAGTGACACCGTGGCGATGCAATGATTTATAGAACATGAAGATTTGGTCTATACCACTACCATAAAAATAAAAAAAAACGAAGCATTTGTTGGTAAAGAATGTATGATGAATTGCATGCAAGTAAATGAGAATAATGCATAAACATGGTCTGTCGATTAAAACTCTGCAGAGCAAATTTTTTTCACAGTAAAATACGTGTACGTTACATTTTTAGCAGTTTCAATGTCCAGCCATCTTCTGGAATTACAAAACAAAAACAAACAAACAAACAAACAAACAAAAAAAAAATATATATATATATAAGTGTAAGATATTTAATGTAAATCATGTATCAGAAATGATGCATTGTATTATCTAGGCATGTAAAACATAGAGCAATGTAGCTGATGACTCTTCTGGTTTAACTGATATATGTTCTAAACAGAGGCAAGATAGTAGACAAGTGTAGCTCATGACACGTCAACACTGTCCACTATCACTTTAAAATCTGAATTCCTTACCTGCAGGTTTATTAATGTAAAGTGTACAGTAACCATAGAGAATCAATGCCCTGTTGGAACTAATAAGAAATCAAAGATTCAATCTATACAGAAACTAGCCGGGCGAAGGAGGCTATGCATTGTGACATAATTCGCATAAATATTAGAGATTGGAATGTTTGAAGTGTGTGTTTGCTTCAAAGAAGGAGACACCTAAAAATGTTCTATTCTCTATTCTCTAACACGTTAGCAATACACAACAGGAATATTACACGTGTGCCTCATACAAGACATCGTCAGCTTTTATGTGCCAAGGATTTCGGTTTCAAGGTTTTTTTTTAACGTATATCTCAGTGTACTTCTGCTGGTTGTGCACTTTCTACCACTATGGCACGTACAAATCTCCGGAAATATGGTGCTTTTAACGCAAAAGGGTCAACTGTGGATTTGGGTCTATATGAGCGTGTGGGCTATCTGCACGAGGGGTGTCCTCAATAAGCACAGGTGGGGAGCAACATGGCAAATGTGGTGTTCGGTAGGACAGGAGGGAGTCGGCGAAGGAAGCCGAGGTGTACATTGACCCTAATCAAAAATGATCTCAGAGGCCTGGCGGAGACAGTTGGACGTGTCGTCAGGCATGCTACTGTGGGTGATGTTGTTCCCGTCCAGGCGCAGGGTCTTCAGTTTAGAGTAATTTACCGGGGAGGTGAACTTGCAGATGTTTGTCAGGTGGAACTCTGGAAGAGAAAAGAAAAGCCAAGTCATGAAACGAAGCCTCCACAACTGTGCCGCAAAGGCCTGAGAAGACACTACTCACTGTTAATCCGGTTGACCTGCAGGTACAGGTGCTCGAGCGCTTCATTGATCTCCGGGATGGACTGGAGCTTGTTGAAGGACAGGTCCAGCTCCAGGAGGGAGGAGACGTTGAACACACCTGCTGGGATCCCCGAGTCCACCAGCTTGTTGTGGGAGACGCGGAGGTACTGCAGTTCGGGTAGTTTGGCAAGGTAGCCGCCTGGTATGCTGTCGATGTCATTGTTGTCAGCGTAGAGCATCATCAGGGAAGGGGGCACGCCTGACGGGAGCTTCTTCAGCTTGTTCTCGCTCACATCCAGCAACAGCAGCGACTTCAGCCCTTTGAAGGCCCCAGCAATGCCCTCGGAGGTCAGCTGATTCCTGGCCAGGTGGATGGTGGTGAGATTCTCCATGCCTGTCAGCAAGCCCGTGGGGAACGTGGTGATCTTGTTGTCGTTTAGCTTCAACTCGTCGAGGGACTTGGAGAGCAGGCTCGGAGGTTTGGTCAGCTTGTTGTGGTTGAATATGAGCTTCTCCAGGCTGCCCAGCTTGTCGATGGTGCCTGCTTGGATCTTGTCGCTGGTGATGTTGTTGTTGGAAATGACGAGCCACCGCAAGTTAGTGACGTTGTTGAAAACGCCCGACTTGATCTCCTCGATCAGGTTGTCCTGCAGATAGAGGTATTTGATTCCAGTGGGGACGATGGGAACGTACTTCAAATTGCGGCTGTTGCAGTACATCGCAGTCGGGAAATTTATAGGGCACTCGCACTCCTGGGCACAGTTGGGCGCCGACGGCACAGACTGCGGCGCGGGTTCGTAGTCGTAGTCATAATACTGGCAGATGCACAGGCCGAGCAGGCAGCCGAAGAGGAGGAAGCGAAGAGGGAGCATAGCTGCACGGTAGAGACCAAAAGAAGCTGATGGAAAGCAAGCCAGAGAAAGGGCAAGAAGGAGAGAGAGAGAGAGAGAGAGAGAGACATAGAGACACTTATTAAAAGCAAATTTGCTCAAATTTGCTAGACATAAACACGACAAAATGGGTTTTAGGGCATTTATAAACTGTTTGTTGAACGTCCTCGAACCCGAGTGCTTTTTATTCCTGGAAGGTTCCTCTCAGCAGATGTCTGCACTTTCAACAAATCAGGCCCCAACGACTTGCCATCAAATATATTAGCTGGACACTGGATCCAAGTCTGTCTCAGGTTGTGAGTTACTTAAACCACACACACCGTCATCGTCCAAATAAATCTGGCCCTCCTTACAAACGTAGCGTCCCTGAGGAGCACATTGCATTCCATTCGCACGTGTACATACACCAGCTGCTTAGACTGCATTCTGACCCATGTGCAATGCAACACACAGAGAGCATCCATACACTATATTATACCCCCAAACTGGGCACCACGCACAAAACAGCAAGACTAACCAGCTGAGAACCGTTGGTCGCAGCTGGACATTACATGCTCACACTTATTTGGGTGGATGCAGGAATTTGTGCCTATTCAAATATGCAAAGACGACACACTAAGTTACGTTCAGCGCTAACGTAATCCGGCAACTTTTGAGACCTTTGATCATGGCAACGAGACTTTACTCCTGGAACAACACACTCCTGCAAAAAAACAGGGCACATCTGAAAGTGAACCCACGTCCATCGACATCTACTCTTACAGAACAGCAGGAGCGGTTTTCTTGCTCAGACCTCCAGATGCCTTAAACCAGATGTGCCTCCAGACACAGTGGCAGAAGAGACCAACAAGACATCGGCAACAGCAGAAGAGACGACCGGGACCTAAAAGACAGAATGTCTGACAGGTAGGAGCTGACTTACCTTACTCTCTCTCCCTCTGTTTCAGGCTGCGAGAGGAGATGTGCGCGGCCCCAGGTCTCTGGAGAGGACGAAAGAAGGAGGGAGGGAGGGAGAGACAGAGAGAGAGAGAGAGAGAGAGAGAGAGAGAGAGAGCGGGAGAGGAGGGAGATGAAGTCTGAGAGACTCACCCAGCCCGACCACAGTGGCCTAGAGTGATGGAAAACAGCAGTCAGTCCGTCAGACGGCACGACAGACGGTCGGTCGGTGGGCTGTTCACCGTGACCTGCAGGTCTGACGAAAAGCAGGTGCGGCCAAAGCAGCCGAGACGTGTCGTCTTCTGCCGAGTGCAAAGACTCACCGAGGGGGCTTCGCAAAGTATATATACCTGTGGGGTTTACACACACATAACATACACACACACACACACACACACTTATTCTGACTTACACTGCGAAATAAACAAGCTATTGTGAAGGAGACACACGAAAACACCTAGACGTGCAACGGGTGGCCACGCCCAGCCGTCTCCCCTGTTAAAGATAAACGGTTATGACTGAGTATTCCTAAAAAAAAAAACAATGTGGAGAGTCAAAAACGGAGCGAGAGAGGAAGAAAGGTATTTTGGCTGCATGCGATGCCAATTGCCTGTGATTATACTGCCCGGTCTGCACCCGTTGTAAATAAGCTTTCGGAAAAATTGACAAGTGGCGGCCGAAAATTGGGCCAGACCAGACTTACATAAGACTGTTGACTAGCGCTGCCGCTCCCGAACGTCTGCGGAGCATGGCATCTGAGGAGAGCATGTCCAACTCCCTGCAGATGTGAAGGTGTAAATCAGCAGCCGCCCTGCTTTCATCTTCGCCAGCAGATGCTCCCTGCTCCGCATGTGGTCAGTCCGGAGCCATTCCTCCAGGGCCTGTGGTAGATGTCTGGACATCCGACACCCAGATCGGTGCATAGATCTCTGCACGGCCTGCAGGACGCAAGCTGTGTTATTTGGCACTTTTATCTTAAACGGTGCCTAGACGTTACGACGTGTCAGGTCTCGGGTCACAGTGTCATTTCAAAGGAGAGTTTTGGTGCAAACCACATTGTATCCAGGTGATGGAATCTCAAAACTGTTTTATTCTGTTTGATCTCTAATGAAACCTATCCCATGCAGACTTCCATGACTGCAATATCTTTATGACTGCAATGTGTGTGCACTGCTTGGATGAATTTAAAGCTAAGTGTTTGCAAAATTTTAAAGGGTCTACACCATGGAAAACTGAATTTAGAAGTAAAAGAGTCTGGTGGGGAGTGATTAAGGTTTTAAAGTGTTCCAATAGCTCCCTAATGTATACAGTCCCTGAAAACACAGCAATTACACAGAAGTTCGCATATATCTGCATATTTAGGTTCACACGCATGAGTTTTCCTCGTTCGTTCTTTAACCCTTCGAAAGCAGCATCCACTAAAAGGTTCTTTGTGAAGAACGATTGCTCCAAAAAACTTTTTTTTTTAACCTTTATTGTAGCAGGCCTCAAAACTGAATAGAGTAGGATGTTGATATGGAAGGGCGGCATGGTGGTGCATTGCTTTGACCCCCGGCTCGGCCACGGGGGCCTTTCTGTGTGGAGTGTGTGAGCTCTCCCCGTGTTCCTGTGGGTTTCTTCCGGGTTCTCTGGTTTCCTCCCACAGTCCAAAGGCTGCAGTAGGTTGACTGGATGCTCTAAATGTGAATGGTTGTCTGTCTATGTGTTGCTTGGGTGAACCCCGCCTTAGGCCTGCAGTCAGCTGGGATTGGCTCCAGCTTCCCTGCGACCCAGAAACAGAAAAAGCAGTTTAGAAAATGGATGGATGGACGGCCGGATGTTGATATGGATCATAAGGTTTCAAAAAGGCTTGATTGGAGCAATGATTCCTCAAAGAACTTCTCAGTGGATGCTTCGGCATTGTACCGTATCTTTACTTAGTCTTAGATAAAGGTTCCAAAAAGGCTTCTTTGGAGCAATGGTTCCTCAAAGAACCTTTCAGTGGATGCTTCTTTGAATTCCAACACCATTCACCAGAAGATCTTCTTAAAGGTTATTTGAAGAACCATTGCTTCAAAGAAGCCATTTCAGAACCTTAATTTGTAGCAGGCCACACAACTGAATAGAGTAGGATGCTGATATGGATCACATGGAACAACAAGTAAAATTTCCCACAAGGCTTCCTTGGAGCAATGGTTTCTCAAAGAACTTCTTAGTGGATGCTTCTTTGAAATGATACACGAGTCCCCGGAAGATCTTCTTAAGGATATCTGAGGAACCGTTGCTCCAAAGAAGCCTTTTGGAACTTTTCCTTCTGGCTGCAATTCCATGTGATCCATAACAGCATCCGACTCCATTAAGTTTTGAGGCCTGAGACAGGTAAAGGTTCCAGAAAGGTAACCTTGAAGCAATGGTTCCTCAAAGAACCTTTTGGTAGATGCTTCTTTAAAGCACCAGTCCCCTCAGAAGGCCCATTTAAAGGTTCTTTGAGGAACCATTGCTCTACAGAAGCCCTTCTGGATGTTTTAATCGTGGTAGGACACAACACTGAATGCAGATCGGTTACGATGCGGATATGGATCACAGCCTCTGTGAGATACACCACACATTAGAGACGTTTTGTCAGAAGCTATTTACTAACTTACAGTATTGATCTCACACTCGTACTGATCTCCACTGTGTGCTGACTAATTCTCCTGCTCTGCTCTGTCAGACCCTCCTCCCTACTGGCATCTGTTAGCACTTAGTGGTCTGGAGGGCGGTGTTGTGTTAGAGGTCGTATTTCTCAGCAGGGAATCTGCTCTAGAACCAGTTCTTGTCTTTCACATTCTAAGCAACCAGGTTCAATTGACAAGGCAGAGTTGATCCTAGATTCCCTGATAAGTATTGGAACACATGGACTCTCGGGTCGGTGAACGTTTGAGGCCTTCTGGCAGGGGCAAGCTGGGGCAAATCTGCGATCAGTTAAGAAAACTCCAGCTCAAGGGAAAAATCTGAGCAGAGCTGAGGTTTTTCTTCTTCTAGGGACGATTCTTCTGCACAAAGAAATGCAAAACAAGAAAGAATAGGGTAGAAAAACGGAGAGTTTAACTCATACCAGATGGCAGGGGAAGCTGCAGTCACACACACACGGCTGTATTACTGTCTTTGCGAGGACTTCCTCCTACCTACTGTCAATGGTTCTGCGGAGCAACCGGAGCAACAACATTTTCCCTCATGTGCATGACATCAGACTTGTCTTCCTGTTTGGTCAAAAAGTTAATAAAATTAAAAATGTACCACACACACACACACACACACAAGAGAAGACACTAAAGCATAAAGACTAATAATATGAACATACCATACAACCCCCATTTCCAGGAGTGGAGTTTTTTCATGAAATGCAATAAATTAAGAATGTGCGGTTTGTTAACGCGTCTTAACTAATAAAAAATTAATATTTCCAATGTTTTCTCATCACTTTAAATGTATTTTTTAAATATGAACAAATTTAAGGGATCATATAAAAGAATAAGAAATTAAGAAAAAGCAAGTTAAACAAGTAAAAAAAAAAAAAACGGCTAAATAAATAAATAACATCATCCTATAACTGCTTGACTGAACAAGGCCTAAGAGTTTATCTGTGTCTGTTCCATCTTGAACGAGTTTCATTGTGAAAATGAATGTTTATTATGTCCATTGGCACCGAAAGACGCCCTGCAGTGTCAGCAGTTCTCATGGCAAAGGAGCTACACTGATCAGCCATAACATTATTACATAAACAGTGGCACCTGTCGAGGGGAGGGGGGAGGGGGGGCATATATTAGGCAGTAGGTGAACAGTCAGTTCTTAAAGTTAAAGTGCTGGAAACATTAAAAATGAATGCGTGTAAGGATCTGAGGCCCTTATTGCGATGGCTAGAGCGTCTCCAGAACGGCAGGTCTTGTGGAGTGTTCCATGTGTGCAGTAGTTATTACCGACCAAATGTGATCCAAGGAAGGACGACTGGTGAATTGGGTCATAGGCACCCAAGGCTCACTGATTCACATGGGGAGTGAAGGCTAACCGGTCTGGTCGGGTCCCACAGAAGGGCTACTGTGGTGTAAAAGGTGATGCTGACTCTGATAGAAAGGGGTTAATGTTATGTCTGGTCTACCCCTGATTCCAGAAGCAAGGGCAGATGTGCAACGATGTAAAGCAACAGTGTCTTCGTTTGCCCCCTTTGACACCGGGTCCGTTCACTGATGTCATGTTGCTGAACACCCGGCTGCTGGAGGAGACAGAGAACTCAGTCTAATGCATCCACACAGTCGGGACAGTAAACAGACGTACGTGAGTGGACATAGTGCAGACCAGCCAATGGAACAGATGTGAAGAACTTTTCCATTTTCCATTTCTGTTGAGACTAAAATTCCATAATTTCATAACTTGCACTTTTGGGAGACGGGAAGAGAGAGAGAGAGCGAGGTCCAAGAAGCGGCAGCTGTAAGGTCAGTTAAGTGGTAAGACACTGGAGACAGTACACTGAGCTCTAGCTGCTTATCAACACACAGGGAAAATTACGGGCCAGTTAAGACCCATCATCAGCGGTGGGGGCTTTAGTCAGTCAGACTGTAAAGCATTGATTTTACCGTTTACCAAACCTAAATCATCTCTTCTGTTCTGACGAGCAAGTCCACCTGCCTAGTACTGAGGTCCCTCCTGCTGCTGGAGCAGCTCTGACTGTGCTGCACTGTGTGTTCTGACCCCTTTCTATCAGAATTAGCATCACTTTCTTCACCACAGTAGCTCTTCTGTGGAACCCGACCAGACGGGATAGCCTTCACTCCCCATGTGCATCAGTGTGCCCTGGGTGCCCATGTTCCTGTCGCAGATTTACCAGTTCTCCCCCCTCTGATCACATTTGGTAGGCAGTGGTGGCCTAGTGGTTAGGTTAGGACACTGCCTTTGAGACCTGAAGGTCTCAGGTTCGAGTCCCGGCCCGGGCACTACTGAGGTACCCTTGAGC
>JBBPDA010000126.1:30472979-30483730 GCA_037974385.1 Arnoldichthys spilopterus | reverse complement strand
TGACCCCTTTCTATCAGAGTCAGCATCACTTTCTACACCACAGTAGCTCTTCTGTGGGATCAGACCAGCCTTCACTCACCATATACATCAGTAAGCCTTGGGTGCGCAGGACAGTTGGTGGGTATTAACTAGATCCACAAGACCTGCTGTTTTGGAGATGCTCTGACCCAGTCGTCTAGCCAAAAGAATTAAGGCCCTGGTCAAAGGGCCACATTTTTCCTGCTTCTAACACATTGACTTGAAGAAGTTCACTTGCCCACAACGTATCAGGAGCCACTGTAACAAGATAAATCAGTGTTATTCCCTTTAAGGAATTGGTAGAATTTCACTATAACTGTGAGGTTTAACATGTGGAAACTGTGCTAATGATGCAATAAAAAAACACATGCAGCTTCTCTGCACAGCATGAAGCTTCTAGGTCTTCCAAAGCTCCAATCAGGGACCTTTTATTACTGTTGTACGTAACCCATACATCTCTACAGCCATAATCTCAGCCATAACTCCTCGTCTCCAGTCGCCTTCTTTTAAACGTTTCCTGCAAAAGCTAAAGTACAAAAACAGAAATGAAATATCAAACCAAACACTAAGGGAACGTCTTTCCCGTCATGTAGACGCTGCAGACCGTTGCATTTCATACGTGGAGTTTCACAATCTTCAAAAATCCACTTCCTGAGAGAATATCATCGTTCATGTCCTAAACGAGGGGGAAAAAATAAAAGCATGTCTTCAGGAGCAGCGTCATCTCTGAATGAGTTTCCTTCTCATGCTGACACGCGTCCATAAATTTCGGGCACTTCTGGCTATCGTTGTGCTCGATGGGAGACGCAGACTTCGCAGCGGCTCTCTGATACAGGTCAGCATTCCAGAGCTAGAGTCCTGCAAGTGTTCGTGGGAAACGTAGTGGATCTGTCGCAACTGTTTGTTGTAGTAACTGCGGAGGTCGCACAGCTCTTCAACGGCTGCGGCCGACATGATGGAGGCCTCGGATGGACAGCTGACCAGGGATTTTGGAGCTTTAGAGGCCGGTGATGGAATACGCTGTTGTCGTCTTTGAGGCGACGCCGATTTTCGTTTAAGGTCGATTTTGTGACCTTCGTTATGACGAGACGCTCCGTCACTGACAGCTGGACGCTGAACGCTGACCTGAACGTCAACCTCAAGTACAGGCGGCTGGCTGTCTTCGGGTGTTTGTAATGAGATGCGGTCCTCCTGGTTTTGGGCAAATCTTCTCTCCAGGTTCTGTTGGTCCTTGTTCATTTTGATGGATTGGTCGTTTCTGTGGAAGTCGATACTGGCATCGCTCACGTTAGGGACCGTTCCTTCACACAGCTCTGTGGCTGCCTGGTCTTCCTGAGAAAACAGAAGGATTTCAGAGTTGTAGGACTAGCAACACTGCGGTAGAAAAGAGCAGCAGGTTACAGCTACGTAAAGGAGGTTAGTGCTCCATGCATGGCGTTAATGCTACACACCCCTGCAATGAAAATGTACCATCGTGAGGGGAACCACAAGCCGCGTTGGCCAGAACCAGGCAAAAATAAGGTTAGGAAAATTCTTATGGCGTGAAGACAACTAGGATATAGCGAGCACATAGCAATAATATCGGCCAAGCAAAAACAGAAAGGGGTTGGATGATGTTTTTTGGGACATACATATGCTCCTGAGTAAGCATTCAGACAATGTGGACATGCTAATTGGAAAATACATAGTAAGGGAACTGTACTTTTGGTCTCTTTTCTTCAGGGGCTAGGGAACGGTCCCTTTCTTGACCTTCTTGGCCACAGGACTTTTCCCAGATTTCTCAGCAGGTCTTTTCCCTTCTTTTGGTTTTACCTTGGAACTACTCCTATCTCCACTGCCCTCCGAATCTTTAACCTGTGGGCATCACAAAAGTTAAACTGGGTGTTTGTTTGAGGGGGTTTCCCACAGATTTTTTCAAAACTCCTTCATAATTACATAGAGAAGATGTAAACGAAGACGTTCCCAGCGTCTGGTCCGAAAAGCTCCGTTCTAACGCCAAGTCAGAAGTTTTCACAGCGGTGGTGAACGGAATCAGACGTCTGCCTCTAATCGCTCCCGCACACAGAATTATTACACTAAATTATGAATAAGGTGACGTGAGGCACAACAGAGCGATTTCCCCAGAGCAATTTAGTAAAAAAAACAAAAAAAAAACATGGAACTTCACTGGGGCGAAAGTGTCCTAGACCTTCTCTCCGGTTCCGTTCATCACCACTGTGAAGTTAACGACTGTCGACGTCCCAACAATTGAATTATGCAGAACTTTTGAAAAATCTGTGAAATTCCATTTATGGACAGTGACGACGAATGTGGGCACTATGTGCTGCGGAGAGACAATGGATATAAAAGGTCGTTACTACATGTTCATGCAAAAATCAGCCTGAAACTGTAGAAGCAAAGAAAATATACAACTTTCACACTTCAGTCCGGTTAATGAATAAATATTAGGCCAAAAAATGTAGGAATAAGA
Source organism: Arnoldichthys spilopterus (assembly GCA_037974385.1). Taxonomy (NCBI): domain Eukaryota; kingdom Metazoa; phylum Chordata; class Actinopteri; order Characiformes; family Lepidarchidae; genus Arnoldichthys; species Arnoldichthys spilopterus. The sequence goes on along the minus strand of JBBPDA010000126.1, from coordinate 30,481,242 downwards.
CATATTCTCGATGACAAATATCCATAATTGCATAGAAATGTACTTAATTTGTGTGGAAAGAGTCTAAACTAAATTAGACTGGTCTGCCTGCTCCTCTGAGACACCGTGTCCGTCACCACCACTGTGTAGTAACCTGGTGAACACTGATACAGGCCTCAGTGAGCAACAACGTGTGCTAACAAATCAGGAATACTTTCACCCAGGCGTCTTAACTAGAGAAACACTACACGTTACATGAAAAATAGAGGAAAAAACACACAAGAGGTGAACAAACCAGGGCTGCGTAAGGTGTGGTTAGTACATAAAGTGAGGCTGGGGTGCTTCGAACTATGCTGATGTAGGAGAAAATCAGAACACAGTTAACAGTGTCATCCACATGACCCTAAAACTAGAACTGCTTCAGTTAGAAACACTGGTTCCTTCAGCAGAGCAAGTGATATTAACAGAAAAACGCAGAGACTTTACCAACCTGTAGCTCTGTAGCAAAAAAAATACAGAAAATACAATAAACTGGTGATATTACTGAAATCTTAGCGGTCAGCAGCTTCTAATACCTACCTAAACACCTTAAATACCATATGGAAGATTAATTTTAAAAAAAAAGTATATTTACACTTGAGGCAGCACTGGAGTGTCTCCCTGGGGTTGGTGTGGGCACGTTCCTCTTCATCTTCATAGTGACAGAGTGGTTTTCGTTCTTGAGCAGAGCAGCCTTGCGTCCTACCTTCAAGTAGAAGTATGTGGTGTAGGGAGTGAAGCTGAAGTCTTCACTTTTGGAAGAAACGGGAGAATGTTTAAAGACGTTTTAGCCGCACTCATCAGAACGTCTGCATACAATCAAGTGCACAGCCATGCAGTGTCTATAGACCAACACTGGGAGTAGAATGGGCAATACTGAAGAGCTCAGGGAGTTGAAAAAAATGGCACAAGCCATGTTCATGAGACTTCTGTTATGGCCCCAGTCAACTGTGAAGTGCTATTATTGTGAAACAGAAGCAACAGCAGCTCAGCTATGAATCGGTACATCCCGCATGACTCTGAACCTTCTCTAGAAGCAACAGCTCTGACTGTGCTGCACTGTGTGTTCTGACCCCTTTCTATCGGAGTCAGCATCACTTTCTACACCACAGAAGCTCTTCTGTGGACCTGACAGGCCTAGTCTTCACTCCCCACGTGCATCAGTGAGCCTTGGGTGCCCATGACCCTGTCGCTGAATCACCAGTTGTTCTTCCTTGGATCCCTTTCGGTAGGTACTGACTACTGCACACCTGGAACACTCCACGAGACCTGCCGTTCTGGAGATGTCAGTTGTTAAGAATATCACAATCAGGCCCCTCGTTTAAGTGGCTCAGATTTTTAGACTACTGCTTCCAGCACATCAGCTTCAAGAACTGACTGTTCACTTGTTTCCTAAAAAAGAACCCCCCCCCCCCCCCCCCACCAGGTGCCTTTGTAACGAAATAACGTTGTGTACTTCACATGGTGTTAATGTTATGGCTGATTGGTGTAGCATGTTTCTAATGACATCGATACAGATCATCCCAGTCACTGCGGTCATTAAGAGGTACCTGAAGTATCCATGCAGCAAGAGATGGACAATGATGGACTCCACCTCCTGGCGCGACAGGACTGTGACGGTGATCATTTTGCGAAGCTTGGGATTCCCTTTGCCCCTCCAGGTTTCACACACTTTAAGAGGGGTCATCTTCTCGTCCAGAGATCCTGCCAGTTCCACAAGCTTCACCACCTCACGGGCATGCTCGGTGATGTCCATGGTGACGTAGTCTGGCATGAAGAGATGGACCGGTTACAGGACCGTGAAGCCTGAGCTAGAATCAGTGAACTACAAGGTCAAGGTGGTTTCAGGTAACGTGAAAACACAGTGCATGCGTATCATCACCTTTGCCATGACGACAGACATCACACATCTGGTTGCACTCTTCTTCATCCCAAACCTCGTCAAAATGAACGGCCATCATGGCGCGGCGGCACCTGGGTACAACGCAAAGACATCTCATGTTGACCGACTGCAACATCACCACAGGAACTTCTGCACACCCACAATGCACCAGGGCAGGTCAAGTTTGAGATTTAAGTAGGATTGAATGAAATAACTCGACGTTCAAGGTCATTTAAATGGCACCTGTCAGGCGGGTGGGATATATTAGGCCGCACTTGAACAGTCAGTTCTTGAAGTTGATGTGGTTGAAGCAAAAAAAAAAAAAAAAAAAAAAAACAGGTGAACCTAAGAAACCAAGCCAATGCAGAGGCTGCATTTCATTGTGGTGCACTGTGTGCTGTGGTGTGTTCACAATGACAAATAATGTCTCAGGTTCACTTTCCTTGAACACGTTACCTGTCCACGTTCTGACAAAAGGCCACCATATTCTGAAGCTTCTGCTGACCAGTGTTCTCCATCACAACCATGGTACTGATCCGGAAAATATCTGCAAAGCCATAGAACACAATGCAGTCGGCCGGACTGTCGTCCCTCCCTGAAAAGGAAACGTGGTCACACTTCAGCACATGTGCAGATTTTATTTGGTCAGAGGTCATTTCTTGGTCTCATTTCACTGATATCAGCCATAACATTAACACCACTGAGAGGTGAAGGGAATGAAATAACTCGATGGTCAAGGTCATTTGAATGGCACCTGTCAGGGGGGTGGGATATATTAGGCCGCACTTAAACAGTCAGTTCTTGAAGTTGATGTGGTTGAAGCAAAAAAAACAAAAAAAAAAACAAATAGGTGAACGTAAGAATCCCAGCCTCTTTAAGCAGGGCCTTAATGTGACGGCTAGAGACAGAGTCAGACACGAGCATCTAGTGCACCACTCAGAGCTGTGTCAGCAGCATGAGGAGGCCCCGCACAACATTACGCAGGTGGTGCTAATGTTATGGCCAATTTAATGTTGGCTGGGGACCACGTCTGGATTGAGAACACGTAAATCTGAGCGACTGAGACTTGACTGTAGCTTACCTGCTCGTCCGCTCTCCTGATAATAGTTCTCTATGGACTTGCTGATGGTGTGGTGGATCACAAAGCGAACGTCTGCCTTGTCGATCCCCATTCCGAACGCTACGGTTGCGACAACCACCTGAAACGAAAACCATGCGGTTTATGGGTTTCTGCTTCTGTCTTCAGCCCAGACTTATTTCCCCCAACGTTAGGAAATGTGCTTGATCCCACTTGATACGTTTAGCGACCCCCCCCCTCCCTGAGTCATTTAACATATGATAATGACAATGTATCTGTCTAATACGGTGTTGAGAAACCAGGTGCTCACATTTACCCAAAATCTGCGTTTTCCCCCCCATATAGCTTTACCTCTTTAAATATTTAACACTTGACAGAACCATTTTGTAGACAATTATGTAACTTTTCCCTCTTACTGAACAACAGATGGTATTTAAGAGAAACCAGATAAAACCACTTTTCAAGCAGTTCATTCATTTCACATGTGATGTAAACATTTACACCTAGGCTGACAAGTTTACAGGCTTGGGTTCCTTAAGCTGGGTTCATGCTGCTCCTGGTCAATGCTGTACCTGGATCTTTTTGCTGGACCACTGGCGATGAACCATGGTCTTGTCTGAAGCCTCCATGTTTGCATGGTAGGGCTGTGCCAGGATGCCCCTCTGCTGTAGGGCCATAGACACCGCCTCTGCGTCCTTCTGGGAGAAGACGTACACAATTCCTGCATACAAAGAAGAAAGGTGCTTGAGTAAGAAGCAGAAGCAGAAGAAGCAGAAGAAGAAGCAGCAGAAGCAGAAGCAGCAGAAGAAGCAGCAGAAGAAGAAGAAGAAGAAGCAGAAGAAGCAGAAGCAGAAGAAGAAGCAGAAGAAGCAGAAGAAGAAGAAGCAGAAGAAGCAGAAGCAGAAGAAGAAGCAGAAGAAGCAGAAGAAGAAGAAGCAGAAGCAGAAGAAGCAGAAGCAGAAGCAGAAGAAGAAGAAGCAGAAGAAGAAGAAGAAGAAGAAGAAGAAGAAGCAGAAGCAGAAGAAGCAGAAGCAGAAGAAGAAGAAGAAGAAGCAGAAGCAGAAGAAGCAGAAGCAGAAGCAGAAGCAGAAGCAGAAGAAGAAGCAGAAGCAGAAGAAGCAGAAGCAGAAGAAGAAGCAGAAGCAGAAGCAGAAGAAGAAGCAGAAGAGCAGCATTTGTAATAAAATTGGTCTACGGTTGATGGCATTTCAGAGCAGCATGTTCGGCTGTGTACCTGACTGCTCCGTGTATCTTCCCTTGATGAGCGCTGCTATTTCTTTGACTGAATCTTCATGATACTTAATTCGCACCTGCAAAATAAACACAAACGCATAAACATTTTATTGACTGATTTATTTTGAAATAATTACTTGGTAATTAAAGGTAAAGTTGCATGTTTTGGATGCAGGCTGATCCTCTCCAGGTCTAAATAACAGATCTTGTACTGTTCTTACATACAAACAAACAAACTGCTGCTTACTTCATAGTACAGGTTCGGTCTATTGAACGGTGCTGTAAGTGTAACTGGATCTGGAACACACAGAATCTTCTGGCAGTCCTTCAGAATGTCGCTGGTTGCAGTGGCGGTCAGTCCGACCAGGGGGACCTTGGGGAACTGACGCTTTAAAATGCCCAGAAGCTTGTAGTCTGTCAAAGGAAGGAGCCACTTAAGTGCCACTACATCTCAGAACTCAAGGACTGATATAAGGAGAAGATCTACTGATTACTTGTTAATATTTGTCTATATTGTTATTTATTTATTAATCCCCAATTTTCAGCCCAATTTATTCATATTTAATTCCACACACTAGCTCGGGCAGCCCCAGCCTCACAATACCACCAACACTGGGAGGGTGAAGGCATCAACATCATCGGGAGATGATCGGGAGGCGAATTCCGCAAATTAGATCATCTAACAAACGTCAAAGCTGGGTAAAATCACGCCAAGTGAAGACGGAACCAATGCTCAGACAGATGTGACATTATTTGAACAATACAGCTGCCATTTACGTTGTGTAGACCAATAGAAATGCTCCAAAATTATGCTCCATTATGGACATATGGCTTTTTCCTAGACAAAGACAATTAGCCATATTAATACTAACGGTCTATACTGGCTTTGTATGTAAGCTTAAAACAGGCATCAGGTCTTCGTTTGTCTTCCTCATTGGTGTGTTGTCTAAAAGTGAACGTCTCACCTGGTCTGAAGTCATGGCCCCACTGACTACAGCAGTGAACTTCATCCACAGCAATGCGCTCGAGCAGACCCATGTTATAGGCCTTCTCCAGTTTAGACATCAGTAGTTTGCTCTTGGCGATCTTCTCTGGGGTGACGTACAGTAGCTTGAAGGGACTCGTTTTGTCCGTCATGCCTGCCAGAACATATTTGGAATCTTCCTGGAAAAGCGAAAAAAAGAAAAATATGACTCAGCAGACACGTGTTCTCCGAGGTGACGTCTTCATTAAGCTTCGACTGTCCAGCACAGGCCTTACCTTTGAGCTGGAAGCATTAAGAGTTACAGCAGGAACGTCGATAGACTTCAGATACATGAGCTGATCCTCCATCAGGGACACCAACGGAGCAACGACCAGTGTAAAACCTGTCGGACATGCAGAGAATGATTCAGCAAGTGCAGCGAGACATTCCCAAAAACCCCCAGAGCGTGATATGATATAATATATGTAATAATATATGATTTCCCATAGTGGGGCTCAACAATGAGAGATTGCTGATGAGAAGTAGCCTCAATATTCACTAGAAGACATCCTGACCATTTTTCCAAGTAGCTGGAATGTAGTTACGGCTAATGTCCACCAGGTGGAGCCACTTCCTCCAACTAGCTCACCAACACTTTGGAGTAGTGGTTTACCCAATTGGTTTGAGTAATATTTAGCTCAAAAATAGAGTTTCAGCAAAAAAAGAGAAATTGTTTATTAAGTCAAGTACATAGATCAGCCATAACATTAATACCACCTGCCTAATAAGGAGTAAATCCCTCCTGCTGCTGGAGCAGCTCTGACTGTGCTGCACTGTGTGTTCGGACCCCTTTCTATCAGAGTCAGCATCACTTCCTACACCACAGTAGCTCTTCTGTGGGATCAGACCAGACGGACCTTCACTCCCCACATGCATCAGTGAGCCTTCAGTGCCCAAGACCCTGTTCACCAGTTGTGCCTCCTTGGATTACTTTTGGTAGGTACTAACTACTGCTTACCTGGAACACTCTACAAGACCTGCCGTGTTGGAGATGCTCCAGCCGTTGTCTAGCCATCACAAGAAGGCTCACTGTCCTGCTTCCCACACAGTGACTTTAAGAACTGACTGTTCATTTACTGCTTAATGTTTCCTCACCCCCCTGACAGGCGCCATTGTAATGAAAGCAGTCAGTGTTATGCACTGTGTTCTGATCCACTATGTGCCTCGTACTTTTAATTCTAATGCCTTGTTTGAACTGCTTTTATCAAAACTCTCGCTGTAAACATAGTTCATGTTAAGTGGGCAGTGGAGGCCTAGTGGTTAGGCCTCCACTGCCCACTTTTACAAGTAAAAGTGCAGCTGTTGCGATGAGAAAACTGCACAAGGTTCACTGTTCAGCCCTAGTTCTGCCTACAAATATGCCCCATCCACATGAGTTCAGCTTCCTCTGCTGGATTCAAAACCATCTATGATCTGATGCAAAATGTTTGATTCTCTGACGGCCACCAAACCGCTGCCTGATAAAAATTCTCCGTTCTGAAGGTAAAAGGAGCTTGAGGAAGTGAGTTCGTCTCCGTACCCTTAGAACAGATGGCTGGCAGCTGGTAGCATAAGCTCTTGCCACGGCCGGTGGGCATGACCAAGAAGAGGTCTTTCCCCGACATGCTGAGGTTGATGGCCGCCCGCTGGAGTGGCCGGAATTGGTGGAGCTTGAAGACATTCTCCAGTTGCTCCTGGACCTCTTTCGACCATGAGAAACCTAAATCGAAGGCAGAAACATTGTCAGAGACGGGTTTACACAGGTTAAACACAGTACTGTGCTGGTAACCAGTTGAAAAAGACGCATGGTGGTTTCCACCAATGAGCCACTTGCCTGACTCTTCATAGTGCTGCAGGTCCTTCTTGCTGAAGCTCGGTTTGGAGGGCTTTCCTGATCCTGAAGGCTGCGAAGGCTCACTGCCCTCTAGTATTCTCAGTAGCTTGTTCTTCTTGGAGGTGAGCGAGGTCTGCTTCTCCAGGAGCTCGGAAATCTGCAGCTCCAGCAACTCCAGCTCGGCCTCGACGGAGTCCAGCTCTGCCTGAGCCTCCTCTGCCATAGAGCACGCGGTCAAATGACTGTTATGCATCAGTACTTCATCTGACTTCACAATCTCAGCCCACGCCCTTCACAATTACTCACCCGTTCATACCTGATCCATGAATTTAGTGTCTGCACACCTGACCAACACATTAATTCACTTGGCTGATGCTTTTATCCAAGTCGCGGAGCAGTATAGTAGTACCCCAGTAGTGCCCGAGCCAGGACTTAAACCTGCGACCTTCAGGTCCCTAGGCCACTACTGCCCACAAGTAAACTGAGCAACATTGACTCTTTAGTTATTATACAATGGTACCTGTCAGAGGGGTGTGATATCTTAGGCAAGTGAGTCAAGCCAGTTCTTAAAGTTAATGTGCTGGAAGCTGGAAGGATCTGAGCCACTTTGCCGAGTGATGGCTAGATGACAGAGTCAAAGCATCTCCAGCCCCACTGATCGAACAATCTAAAAACTGGCTGGAGCCTCAGTGATCGATCAGAATGTAAGGGAGTGAGGCAGATCCTGTAGTCCCAGTGTAGTGGACGCTCCGGTCGATGGCGGTTAGCCTCAGTAATGGTAGGAAGCCCAGTATTCCCTAGTGTGCAGGTAGGCCGTGAAGATAACAAATCTTAATATCTAAACATCTGTCTGGTAATTGTGATCCCTAGTTTTGGCTCCTTCACATTGCAACAGTAAAGATTCAGAAGCAAAATGCAAATATTTGCCGATATTATTTCAGCAAATGTCTTCAAGATTCAAGCAGTTTAGGCAGTTCATCAGAAGAGGGGTTTTCCCAGAAACCCAGAAACACTATAGACTACTGTGACAATGCCGCAGGAAGCAGGCTCGCGTGTCTACAACAGAAGTAGTGGGCAGTGGAGGCCTTGTGGTTAGGATGCTGTCTTTGAGACCTGAAGGTCGCAGGTTCAACTTCAGTCCCGGGCACCACTGAGGTTCCCTTGAGTAAGGTACCGTCCCGCTACACTGCTCCCCGGGTGCTGTTGGTAGCTGCT
>JBBPDA010000126.1:30408868-30419935 GCA_037974385.1 Arnoldichthys spilopterus | reverse complement strand
CCCAACACAAACTCAATCACAGCAGTCCCAACACACACTCAAACACAGCAGTCCCAACACACACTCAATCACAGCAGTCCCAACACAAACTCAATCACAGCAGTCCCAACACACACTCAATCCCAGCAGTCCCAACACAAACTCAATCACAGCAGTCCCAACACACACTCAAACACAGCAGTCCCAACACACACTCAATCACAGCAGCCCTTATTCAGGCCTCATTCGATGGGATAATTCTTCCTGCCTAACTGCAAATATTGATCAGGAACAGTTTGAGGACTAAAAGTTGGTGTTGACTCGTCCTCCCAATCCCCCAGGATGTATCAGTCTGATTAAACTTCTGTGGGAAATGTTGGACAAACTAACGTGAAGGCCCCGTCTTACAACTTACCTAAAGGATCTGTTGCCTGGTGGTAGATGCCACACCTTGGACTTGAGGAGTTCATGCCTTGACGAGAGATGTTTCAGTGTCATTAGGCAGGTGGTCTTAATGTTATGGCTAATGTTAAGACAGGAAAGTAATTCAGAAAGTGGCTCTACACTATGCTGCGTCATCCAAATGGTCTGTAAACCATTTAATGGCCACACCAAGAAAAGACAATGAAAAAAAATGATATTCACATTTTAATTTTCATATTCATCTTGGAATTATAATATTAATAATAAACCTGTTGATTCTTTAAATGTAATGTTTAATATTTATATATGTTTTTGTTTATTTAAACAACCCCATTTTTAAAAAAAATAGGCCTCTATTAAACAGTTATTATTTTATAGTATTTTTTTATTATAATTTATGTTTAAAACTCAATAATAAAAATAGTAAAAAACATAAAAATCCTCTTAAAACATTTGTGAGAGATGCATAAAATATTTTTGAATGTGAAACAGAACCACCTGCAACTAGCAGCTTTTGTCTAATGTCCACCGAAAAGGATTCCCAGTAAAAATCCAGTGAATTTTTTTACCATAACTGAGCTAAAGCAATGGAACAGTCAGGGTCAGTGCATGTTTCAGTTAGATACAGGGCCGAATTACTGACCAGAACACTGAAGGCTTATAAGGCTGATCGACAGAGCCATGAAGACCAGAATGTGAAGATATCACTGGGGGTCTTGAATTTCAATCTAAATCATGGTCTGAGTAAAAGAATCTCAGTATTTATATATTACATCTATATTTACACCACACAGTCCTGCAGTAACTCTCCTGGAAGCTCCTGGATGCTCCTCCTCCCATGTTTTACTCTCTTAAAGCACAACAGTGTTGATAAAGCTGTTTACACAGAATATAGTTATAGATATAGTATATAGTGTTAATGTTTATATAGATTAAAGTATTGTAAGTCATTCTTCTTCATTTGAATAATTTTATTTAGATTTTTCTAAAATAATAAAATAATAATGTACATTATTTTATTTTACAACACTTACTTGCGCTGGCGTCCGGCCCCTGTTGTACAGAAACACAAAAGCAAAGGTCAGTGCTGTAATTTTGAAGAAGACACTGAATGTCCCATTCCGCCAACCCCCCCTCACAAGTTCCTACTCATTGTGTCTTGAAAGCAGGGTCTGTTTTGGGAAGACGTTTCCGAGGGTGCTAATGGACCTCGAACTCGCAAATTAGCAGCCGCCTTTTGGGAAAATGTTAATGGGGACGTTGGAGGAGCGGCACAAATTGGGGCAGAGGTGCAGGAACAAGGCTTGATTCAGGCAAAGAAAGGATAATGTAAGACAACTAGAAAAGTGCATTTCCTGAATAAAACGAGCAGCTTCAGCAAGTCCCCAGTGGCTACGGAGGGGAGGGGGGAGGGGGGTGACATTCAGTGTCTTCTTCAAAATTACAGCACTGGGTTCCTAGGGTGTTCCAGGTTGTTGCTAGGAATTTGCTAGGCACATACTATGGTCTCAAGTTGTTTATGGGGTGTTTATCTCCTGCTTCTCCTTCGCACAAAATTGCCACTATCGGGGGCAGGTTCTTTAGTGCCACAACCCCCAAACTCTGGAATTCTCTTCCACTGGAAGTCTCTCCATAATCGCTCTTCTCATTGTGCCTTCAAATCTGAACTAAAGACTCGTTTTTTCAATTACGTTTTGTGTTTGAAGTGACCTTGGGATTGTGTAAATGTAACAATACAAATATTCAAAATAAATATATAAAATGATAGAATTTATAATAATTATTATTATAATTACTATTTTAATTAATCAATTATTTAATTTTTTCATTATTATTATTATTATTATTATTATTTTTTTTTTTTTTTGGTAGGTATTTGTATCATGCTAGTACCAAGAGCACAAACTTTTTCACACTTAGTTCTCCTGTTCTTTTCTCTGGGAGAAATTGTCAATTTACTGGAATTATTAACCAAAATTGCAGATATAATCAAAATGCTGTAAGTAAGCACACCCTTTTCGATCCGACTGAATAATCTGTTATAATAAACTGTTACACAGGTTAGTGGACAAATATCTGGCACAATCATATTAATAGGGATATACCATCCCATAATAATGCCCAATCCCTAATAGATCATATTTTCAGTTTTTTTAATTTTGTATAGATCATCATATCATTAGAAAATAGCCCAAATGAGCAGCATTTGTACATAACGAAATTTGAGGCTTATTTGCTTATTTGCTTTAGAATCCAAACAAGACCCAGTGGCCCCAGTGACCGAGGCCTTTTCCCAGAAGCAGGCCTGTCCTGCGAGGAGAGAGCGTCCTTGGACAGGCCGAAGAGGCCGCAACCAGCTCAAAGAGAGGAGGAGGAGACGTCAGAGGAAGGAGCTGGGGGAGAAGGGAGAGGAGCGCAAGACCAAGGCCCTGCAGATTTACTCCAAGCTGCAGGAAGGGAACGAGGCTCCTCAGCCCAGCAAGCAAAGGAGCTGCTCCAGGTTTGAGGACTGTGAGTACACCTGCCGCTCTAAAGGCTGGGGATGGAGAAGACTTTTGGGGGGAAGGTGTTCTTTCAAGGGTCCATAATCCTTCATTTTTCCTTCAGATTTTGTTGCACCTCCCCACTCGTGTGTGTGGGGGGTTATTACAGTACATTTGTTTACAGAGCATCTTCCATACGTCTGAATGCAGCTCAAAGCTTTTTAAAAAGCCTTGACGTGGCTTGAGGAGGAGCTACAAAATATTAGGCAGGTGGTCTTAATGTTATGGCTAATGTTAAGACAGGAAAGTCATTCAGAAAGTGGCTCTACACTATGCTGCATCATGCAAATGGTCTGTTAACCCTTTAATGGCCACACCTAGAAAAGACAATGAAAAAAAATTATATTCGCATTTTATAATTTTCATATTCATCTTGGAATTATAATATTAATAATAAACCTGTTGATTCTTTAAATGTAATGTTTAATATTTAAATATATTTTTGTTTATTTAAACAACCCCATTTTTTAAAAAATAGGCCTCTATTAAATAGTTGAGATATTTTTTTTATTTTAATTCATGTTTAAAACTCAATAATAAAAATAGTAAAAAACATAAAAATCCTCTTAAAACATTTGTGAGAGATGCATAAAATTGCAAATCTAAAATAAAAAAGTCATATGAAAAGAAATAAAAAAAATTAAGACAGATACAAAATATAGATTATATATAAAATGTATAAAAATAAATGTTATTATTAATAATAAGTAAATAAATAAAAAAGCAAAAAAGCAGTAAAAACTCAAAGCTTAAATAAACAAAAAAAAACCATGTTTTTAATGTTAAAAATAAGGAAAGAGAAAAAGAGAAGAAAAACATAAAAACACAGGACAAAAAGTGGTGTACACGAGCCAAACTGTGGCCTAAAGGTTAGCAAAGCAGGTTCGCCTCTGAAGGGTCACTGGTTCGGTTCCCAGAACCGGCAGGAGCACCCACAACTGAAGTGTACTGAGCAAGGCACCGAACCCTCTCCCTAACCTAAACACAGTGCAGTGTAGCAGGATGGTAGACGAAGGGAATCTCAGTGGTACCTGGGATGGGACTTGACCCTGCAACCCACCGATGATGAGGGCAAGTCCATAAGCACTAGTACATCACTGGCCCCTGTTTGTGCACATATGAATGTTTCATGAGGAACGAACCAAAATTGGCCCAAAATTACGCAAAATAATCCAATTTCATCAGCCATAACATTAACACCACTGACAGGTGAAGTGAGTAACATTGACTCTCATTTCAGTGGCATGTGTCAGGAGTCCTGGGAGATATTAGGCGGCAAATGAACAGTCGGTTCTTCAAATCAATGCCCTGAAAGCAGGAGCGTAAGGATCTGAGCCACTGAGCCAGGTCTTGTGGCGTGTTCCAGGTGTGCGGTGGTTAATTCCTACCAAAAGTGATCCAAGGAAAGACAACGTGTGAACAGGGTCATGGGCACCCAAGGCTCATTGATGCATGTGGGGAGTGAAGGTCCGTCTGATCCCACAGACGAGCCACTGTGGTGTAGAAAGTGACGCTGACTCTGATAGAAAGGGGTCAGAACACACAGCACAGCACAGTCAGAGCTGCTCCAGCAGCAGGAGGGACACACTCAGCGTTAGGCAGGTGGTGTTAATGTTATGGCTGATCGGTGAATCGTGGCCCTGCTAATTGGGCGTCTGATTCGAGAACCGAAATCCACGCCACCCCTTGTCTCTGGGCAGAGTAATTTGAAACTCTGTACACGAAACAGGCATCCACACCTCAATCTGCCTGTTGTCCGCCTCCAGCCATTGTTTACCCCTCCCCACACACACACACACCCCCACCCCCCCAGCCTGAAGCTTTGCACTTGATTTTTTAATTAGCTATGCTTTGGAGTGGCGTCCCACCCGTTCCTCTTTTTTCCCCGTCGAGGGTCTAATTGGTTCGCGGCGGCCCCCTTTTCTCGCAATCGGACGCCGAGGCGAAGGCGGGGGCGTTTAGTGAAGGTCAAGGTGAGGGGGGCGGAGCGGGGCTGCCTGGGGTCACGAGGCTGCGGAGTTCTTGTGTGCAGCCAGGGGCACGGTGAAAGGGCCTGATTGGACAGGTTCTCTTCAGCCCCTAATCAGCCGAGAGAGGCGGAAGCATGCAGCTGTCGCCCGCTCAACGGAGAGGAGTGGCACTCTTTGTGCATGTGTGTGTGTGTGTGTGTGTGTGTGTGTGTGTGTGTGGATTAGTGATTAGAGTTTTTCTCCCTTTATGTGAACGCAGGGATGTGCCATTGCTCTCCACTGAGCGAGGCCTGATCTCGGCTCCTGTCGTTCACTGTCCAGGCCAAAAGTTTGTCCTGGGCCGCTTTCTCCGGCTGCCTCCACAGCGGCCTGACTTCACTCACGGCGCATGTGCACGAATGCACGTCCGAGTGTGTAAATGTGCGTGCGTTTGTCAGGCCTCTCAGACACTTGCGAGCGTGGCTCCTCATTAGACGCTGAAAGGCCCTAATTGGACTTAATTGGCGCCCGCTCTTTCAATAGTGAGGGGGAAAAACCCAATGCAGAAATAACAAGGGTTATTCAGCCTTCAGCGTGCCGCCTGCGTTGGGCCCTCGCCTCCTTCCCTCTCTGCTGGAGCGAGGGCCCTTCACTCGGTGGCCTCTACCTGCAGTAGGTGCTTCACAATTGCCTTAATGCGCGTGGAAAGGGGCTGCGTTGTGTGCGTGTGCGCATGCGTGTGTGTGTGTGTATGTTTTGTATTTAACTCTTTGCGGGGACCAAATGTCCTCATAATGACAGGATTACAAGAAACTCTGTCAAAGTGAGGACCTTTAGTGGGTCCTCACAAGTGATTGTGCTGTTTTACCCACAGATTGACATTTGTCAGCAAAAACTGTGCGAGCAGACAGATCTACTTGCGTTTTACTGACATTAGGGTCAGGGTTGTCACTGCAGTATTACTGAAACACAGCGTTACAGAAGTCAGTGGAATGTGCTCACAAAGATAGCAATACCAGCCTGGGTGTGGATGTGTGTGTGTGTGTTTATGGTATAGTGTGTACAGTGTGTACCTGTGCTTCCTGTGATGACTCAGAAAGACCACAGGTCTCTGATGAATGTTGGCGTTGATGGGGAACACCTGGCGGTCTGGAGACTGCCCCGCCCTGCAGCACACACACACACACACACACACACACACACACACACACACACACACACACACACACACACACACACACTAGGCCCGTGTGCTTATTTGGATATTTTTTTATAAAAATTTTTGTTTATTTTCACTTTTCTACACATCAACGGGGGCAGCGAGGACAACCGATGCAGTTACACTGCGCGCACAACGTGATGGAGTGACTGTGGGAATGTAGTGTTGGGCGCTGTGTGTACTTTTGGTGCGGTGGTGCGGGGGCAGTGGTGGCCTAGTGGTCAGGACCTTGCCCTTGTGAACTGAAGGTCGCAGGTTCACGTCCCAGCCTGGTTACCGCTGAGGTAGTCTTGAGGAAGGTACCGTCCCCTACACGGCTCCCCGGGCGCTGTTGATAGCTGCCCGCTGCTGCACGTGTGATGGGTTTTGTTGTGATGCGCTTTGTGTGATTGAGTGTGTTCACAATGACCAATAAGTCACTTTCACTCCAGAGCTGGACTTGAACCCCGGTCTCCCACGGACAATGCAAATGACCGCAGGTTTAAAAGCACCAGCTTATACCACACAGCTCAAAAACACGTCCACCCTCAGATGTTGGAGTTGTGTAACGTGTGTGACGAAGTGAAAGCTACCGTCACAGCACACGTGCATCACCGAGAGCAACTTTTTAACGAATATTTTTAAAGTGAAAGTGACTGTTTGTCATTGTGAACACACTCAAGCACCATAAATAAATGTGACCTCTGCATTTAACCCATCACACGTGGAGCAGCGGGCAGCTACCAACAGCGCCCGGGGAGCAACGTAGTGGGACGGAACCTTGCTTAAGTGAACCTCAGTAGTGCCCAGGCCGGGACTCGAACCTGCGACCTTCAGGTCCCAAAGGCAGCGTCCTAACCACTAGGCCACCACTGCCCGTTAATTCGTTAATTGGTGACTTTTCAGTTATGTGGGAAAATACAACCAATTTGAACACGTTGCCTCCATATTCTCCACCCACCAAGTGAAAAAGCCGTTCAGAAACTAAACGCAGGTGGTTTCCCTCACTGTGTCCGACATGATGGCGTGTGAAGTGTTGGGAGTTGTGTTTCTTGTGTAGCTGTGTCTGCTGAGTGCGCCGTAGTGTGGAGACCATCTACGAGGCCAAACTAAGGTTTGTGTTTGTGTGTGTGTGATTTATTCTCAGGTTTGGAGAGCGGCGCTCCCCCGCAGTCCGTTCACATACCCTCCATGAATGTAGATTTTGACGCTGTGTTCGGAGCTCAGAGTGCCAATAATGATGCGAAGCCAGCAGCTGGTAAAGCCTCCACTAAAGCCGTTTAAGCATCTAACTGGCTGCCGCCTCTCCAGCAGCTCGCTAAATAACCTCTACTGTCTGTCCAGCTAACACCTCTGTCCTCTGATGCTTCCCTGGAGTTCCATGGGACCCTTTACGTTTCCTGGACTTTATTCCAACAGCCTTCTCCCAGGGATCTTATTGGGATCGGATTAAATACTACACACCTGCGACAGAAAAGCCCCGAAAGTCCACTGCTAGAAATAAGTGATCTTTCTACACACACAGCTGTGGTGTCCATGTGTTTGCTGTACAGTAGAGCAGCGCCAGCGAGGACAGATTGAGTAAACGCCGGATGAATAATCACAGTGTGATGGTTATTGAAGTTGACCGTGTTTAACAGAAGGCTAGAAACGATCACTTCTCTCTGATCGAAGCCGTGGTCGATCGTCCGGGTGCCAAAAGGAAGACGCTCAGGAGTTCGCAGCCGGGTAGTTTTAAGTTTCCATGTACTGATGTGAATGTTTGTTTAGCCTAGTTTCTGATACTGTAGCGAAGCTGCTGCACCCTTCGTTATTGGGAATTTAAAGGCACTGTTTGTCCAAAAGTAGGTTACCCAATCTTCCACTTAACCCAGATTTAATCCCTCAACAAAGACACTGTAGAACTGTAGCCGCGAGGCTGATGTTACCAACACTCTAAAACCACATTCAGGTCTTCGTTGCGGTGGCACCGACCCGTCAGTGTGGTTTAGGACTCCGCCTTCTGATTTCTGACTGCTCTGTGAATGTCTGAGTGTAAATCTGCAGCGTTTGGTCAGATGTGCAGAAGTACGAAATTCCGTACAGAAGGAAGGTATTTTGTGCAAGACTCGTTCATATGTCTGTGAGAAGTGTTGCTATGCACTTTGGGGAGTGAGTGTGTTAAACAGCACAGTTCGCTTTTGCTCATACGCTTTTCAAAGAAAACGTCCTAAAAATACTGAACTGCTTCGTAAAGATGAACGACGTGTTGCCCGAGCAAAACAAGGAGGCTAATGCTGAGCGTGAACATGCTAATCCGATTGCATGTTCAGTCTGACATTGATGGTCTTTTCATGTTTAGCTGTTTAGCTCGAACTTGCGTTGTTCACCTGGTTGTTGGATTGAGGTCCAATCATGTTGGAGCTGCCGGCTGTCTGCTTCAGAGTTCGCTTGGCACCAAACCGTGATCACTTTGTCATTGTGACCATACTCAAGCTCCACAACGAAGCGGGACGGTACCTTCCTCAAGGGGACCTCAGTGGTGCCCGGGCTGGGACTTGAACCCGTGACCTTCTGTTCACAAGGACAACGTCCTAACCACTAGGCCTCCACTGCCCTAAAGTCTCTCAGTGCGATTGTTTTAGTCTGTATCTAATTGTTGTGTTCACATCTGCCCAAATAAAGCAGAGTCTGATTAAACCAGAGTGAAAAGTGAAAACAGCCTGAAATGTCCTCAACCACGTTGTCAAGTCTGTACTGTCTTCACGAAAATCTGGATGGTTTGAGAGAAGCGTTGATCGTGTATTTTTGAGGTGGTGATCTAGGCTGTTGGGGGGTAATTGGGTTGCAGTGTTTGTTAGCATTAGCCTTGCAGTTGCAGTTCTAAACTAGCGAAGCGATATTTGGACAGTGAGCGTCGTTGCCCCTCTGAACTGAAGGTCGCAGGTTCAAGTCCCGGCACTGGCACCAATGAGGAATCCTTGAGCGAGGTACCGTCCCCTACACTGCTCCCTGTGCACTGTTTCTAGCTGCCCGCTGCTCCACGTGTGATGGGTTAAATTCAGAGGTCACAGGTTTGTGTGATTGAGTGTGTTCACAGTGACAAATAGTCGCTTTCAAATGTCCTTTGCTAAATGTAGGCAGGGAGGGGATTTCACATGTGGATCAGTTAACTGCCTTCACCCTTTTCTTATCTAGTTCAGTCAGCGCTAAAATTCGGATTTCAAGAACACTGGTCTTAAAGATCTGATTGGCCGAGCTGTGTTTAAAGCCGTTGTGAATTGCTGGGTATGTGCACATGGCACAGAATCACCGTTTTAAAGGCAAACCTGGCTGTGTTCGAGGCAAAGGATGGTTCACTGAACATGTGAAGGGATATGATCAGTTTTCAACAGCAGCTAATGAAGCTTAAGGGAAGTTTGAAATCACTGAAATTCTCTCAAAGTGTCTTCATCTCTGTGTTGTAGCACGAGTGAGTAAGTGCCTCCTTCATGCTGAAGGTCTGGCTCCTGAGGGCTCCTGGCTCCTGGTCTGCTTTGGTACTGAAGGGGGAGCAGTGGCAGCACCTCCCCTCTTCTCCTCTCTCTTTGAAAGGATGCAGTTTACAGTTCATAAGGGCTGTTTTTAATTAGAATAGGGATTATTATTATTATTATTATTATTATTATTATATAGAATATATTTGATATAATTTATAAATATATTCATATAATTTTTAAAGTGCCTGAAAAATGAAATTTATATAATAAAAAAAAATCTAATCATGTTTATATTGAAATTAATATACTGGTTAAAAAATAAAAAAAAAAGTGAAATTAGATTTTTCTCACAAACGGTTCAGCCCTGCTGTGAGCAGTGTGTTGTCATCTTTACATCTCTCAGCTTGTGCACACTTGTGCAGTTAAGTGTGTGTGTGTGTGTGTGTGTGTGTGTGTGTGTGTGTGTGTGTGTGTGTGTGTGTGTGTGTGTGTGTGTGTGTGTGTTAGAGGGCGGGTTGCTGACTCGCACTTTCTCCATCTGTTAGACGTCAGTCTGAAACAACACAAGCTCGCCTCCACTCCTGCTAACTCCAGAACTTTAACACCTCTCTCTATCGCTCTGTCTCTCTCTCTAGCTCTGTCTCTGGCTCTCTCCCCCTCCCTCTCACTCTGTCTGTCTTTCTTCCATCCTTTCATCCCTCTTTCCGTGCTCTCCCGGCCTGTGCTGGGTGCGATGGTGTCTTTACCTCGCTCCAGTCCTGCTGGCAAAGCAGTAGGCCGCACCATTTGAATGTGGCCTGTGTCAGCAGTACTGTCCAGCGGGCCAACTCACTCTCTCGTGAGTGTGCTCTCGCTCTTTTTCTCTCTCTCTCTCTCTCTCTCTCTCTCGCTCTCTCGCTCTCTCCTTCTCGCTTGCTCTGGCTTACTCTCTTTCTCCCTCTCACTCTCTCCCTCTCTGACTTGTGCTCTCTCTCTTTCTCTCCTACACACTCTCTCTCTCTCTCTCCCCCACACTCTCTCTCATGTTCTCTCTCTGTTTCTCAGTTGTTTTTGTAATTATTTGTCCTGTCTTAGACACATTCAGAGTTGTTGACACCTGTAGATGATTTTTCTTTAAGCAGAATGATGAATTTTGAAAGATGTGTGTGTGTGTGTGTGCGCGTGCGCGCGTGTGTCCGTCCGTCCGTCTGTCCGTCATGCAGATGTTCTCAGAGTCATGACCAGAGCCAGAAGCTCAGAAGTTCTTATCAGATCCGAGAACCTTTTTATTCCATGTTTGCTGAATCCTAAGAACTCAGAACAGGATTTCATTGGACCTTTTCAAGCCAGTAGCATTCTACATCTCAGTTTTGTCACATGTCCAAGCTGTGGTTTGTGAAGAACTTCTCTCATCTGAGCTGAAGATCTCTCTCTCTCTCTCTCTCTCTCTCTCTCTCTCCATATCGCTCTCTCTCTCTCTCTCTCTCTCTCTCTCTCTCTCTCTCTCTCTCTCTCTCTCTCTCTCTCTCTCTCTCTCT
>JBBPDA010000126.1:30338030-30357158 GCA_037974385.1 Arnoldichthys spilopterus | reverse complement strand
GCAATTTAGAGCATCCAATCAACCTACTGCAGCCTTTGGACTGTGGGAGGAAACCGGAGAACCCGGAGGAAACACACCAACACGGGGAGATCTCACACACACCGCACCGGGGATCGAACCCAGGACCTTCTCGCTGTGAGGCGACAGTGCTAACAGTTACCCCAATTAGAAAAAAAATGTTGCCAAAATACAAACATTTTATTATATTATTTTCTTAAATTTAGTTCCAATACCTCTAAAGATTCCAAGATACCTTGCATTTTGGTTCACCCACCCTGCTGTGCCCCTTCTCTTATACCATCACATGACCTGACAGCCTCTTTTAGGCCACAAACAGAAGTGAAGTGAAAGTGACTCTTTGTTAGTGTGAACACACCCCATCACACAAAGTGCACCACAACGACCACACATGGAGCAGCAGGCATCTATCAACAGCACCCAGGAAACACTGACGGTACCTCGAGTGTTCCAGGTGTGCAGTAGTTCGTACCTACCAAAAGTGATCCAAGGAAGGACGACTGGTGAATCGGCAACACCCAACGCTCACCGATGCATGTGGGGAGTGAAGACTAGTGCGTCTGGTCTGGTCCCACAGAAGAGCCACTGTGGTGTAGAAAGTGATGCTGATTCTGATAGAAAGGGGTCAGAACACACAGTGCAGCACAGTCAGAGCTGGAGCAGGAGGGACACACTCAGTATTAGGCAGGTGGTGTTAATGTTATGGCTGATCGGTGTATGATTAGGTTATCATGATTGACACCTGCATAGCAGGACAGTTTCTTGCTCAAGGACTCCTCAGTGGTACCTGGGCTGGGACTTGACCCTGCGACCCTCTGATCTCATGGGCAAGTCCTTAAACATTAGGCCTCCACTGCCCACCCTGCTGATCTATGGAGGCCACTGAGACTGGGTGGGTTACACAACAAGGTAGCACTGCAGCAGGGCCCGGACACACTCCTGGTTGAGTTATGTTCCAGATAAATCTGCATCACAGTGTCCAGCCGACAATGCCCATCACCACAGCTGGCATGACGGTATCATGTACCTGTTTTTGGGCGAGCAAGAACATACATGTCACCTCCAGCTGTGATCTTCTTCTACTGAAATCAAGTGAACAACTGGAAGAGGAGTGCGTGCCGTTCAGTGCTGTTCTAAAGAACCGGGGTCTGTGCTGAGGGGGCCATTGGGGGGCCTGAACAGGACCAGAGGACTGGGACGGGGTTGGCTCCTTGTTGTTGTCCAGAGTGCAGACCATGGTTTCCAGGAACAATGCAGCTGATGAGATGCTCTCCAAGGAAAATACGAGTCTGACATCATGGGTTCTTAAAGCTCGCAGCTGAGCCAACACGCTCTTGCCACAATCAGCACTCAGTGAATTTCCACTGCCGAGGGAAAGAGGGAGCGAGAGCGGGGTGTGAAAATGACCCTACTACTCGTGTTAATATCTGATCGCGTTGTGAGAAAGAGCTTCTCTGGAAAGACTGGAGCTCGTGGAGCTCCACCGTGACGCTTCTCATGCTGACTTGTAGTCGGGGGGGGGGCATGAAGCATCAGAACCATCGGTGGCTTTGACCAAACAATCTGTTTTATGGTCGAAATGGTCTCAACTCTTGATTGCGAGTCATGTGACATGTGTCTGTTGATACTTCGTCCAGTTCTGGCTGCGTTCGGACGGCAGAGCATTTCAGGAAGGCCTGCTTTATCCCGTTTTTTTTTCTTTTTTTCTTTTCTTTTTTTTTTTCCGTTGCCTCCGGTTAGAAAACAACAAGAGAAGGATTTCGGTGCTTTTCAGTCAACAACCGGAGCCCTGCTTGTGCGAGTCGGCCTTCCTGAAGGCTTACAACTGATCCCTGGCATTGATTAGCAACGAAAATATGGCTTTGTCCATGTAACGCTAATTCCTGCCCCCCCCCCGAAATGACTGTGGGGAAGGCTGGGAAATGCTAGAGAGCACTGAAATAGACCACAAGGTCATTTAAAAGACAAAAGTGCATGTAAGTAGCGGAGGCTTGGAGCTTCAGTTTCAGGGTTCGGTCCAGGAACAGTGTCCTCAGATGCACTCGGCACTCTGAGAACTAACCCAGGCTGCGTCTGGAGAGGAGCGCGGCAGGCTGCAGCTCGAAGCCCCTCGTCTCTTGTATTACAGAAGCACGTTGGACACGGGCTTTCCTCGAATGTGTTTTTAATTAATGGCGCCGTGTTTGGACGATGAAAACCCATGCGGTGCCGTAACTATTAAGTGGCCTTGCTCATTATGCTACGATGCACGCTGTTCCTGAAAGCTGGCTGCGCTTTTACGGCCGACCCTGCGTATCAGTACGCCGTCCTGCGGTGATCGCTAAGACCACCTAGGGACACGCCGCCCAGTTCCCGTTTCCAACCGCGCGGAGACGGCGCTATCAAGGGGCCGTGACGTCACCAAGACTCATGGCTCCCGGTGACCCCCGAAAAGCCTCGGCCCTCGCTTCTCGCTCTCCTTTCAGGCCGTGATTTGTCTAATTGGGGCCTAGTAATTGATTGAGGAGAAGATGGATGAAATGAGACTCAGAATGGCTGGACCAGATGCCTGCTAGCCGTCTGCTCCACATTTATAAACCATTATGTGCGCTGAAGCCGAGCCAGGCGGCCAATTTATCTGTTAAAAAAGGCCTGATTGTTCCACTATATATCCATTAAAAAGTGCTGACAGCACATAAGAGCTTTGACCTGTCACTATAGCCTTTGTCTGGAAAGCTGAACATGCAACTATTTGCCTCGGCGAACCCACAGCCCCGTGTGTTTGCCTTGGCGGAACACGCCATTTATTTAGGACGTATCGCTCTGTCGTGCCGTGACAGCGAACAACGGCACGAGGATCTGTGGTCTGAGTTTGTGGAGGGTCTTTGGGAGGACATCATCTGCCGGGTCCCACTGCACGGCGTGATCTTCACCCAGCCCCGCCCCCCCTCACAGGAACTCACACATTGAGACTTTTGGATATGGACAAGTGGTTTATTCAGCAGGAATGGTGAACAATCTGTCAGCAATTTCCATATAGTCTGCGGAAGGCAGTAGAGCACCAGTCATCGAAGCCTCACGTTGGAGAAAAGCGGTGTGATCGCCAAGGTCCTACCAATCAGATCTGACGCGAGAAACTAAAACCGACCGAATTTGCCGTTCCGTGTTCCTGTGTTTGTGTGTAAAACTACTCCTTTTAAGTGAGACGTGTTAACTGGCGACAATAGCGTCGTACTGTATCTCCGTCGGCGAGGACTCTCTCAACTCTCCACATTGTTCAAAGAGAGAGATGGCTTTTAGAGTCTTGCAACCGGACGTACTGGACACTTCGTGTACGCACCAGCACACAGTGAAACCATGGTTTGTTGCGCTGCCACCTGGTGGAATCCTCCAGAACTGCGTAAAAGAGTAGTCCGTACACTGCTCGCGTCGCAGCAGCTTCCAGAAGCTTTCCATTACGCCATGTTAAGTATATCCTGGCCCTTATAGTGGCCAGCCAACTTGATTCCACCTACAGTACATGTTTAATGTGATTGGATGGGTCCCAAACACCACCCAAGAGAAAATTAAGAAGAATTTGGTAATTAGACCACCCCCAGATAGTCAGAATCTTTGGTATCCTAGTGAGGAGCTTGTGTTTTCGCTGCATAGTGTATTTGACCTTGTAATCCCAGACAGATCTTCATGCTTGCATGTACACATAAAATATGGATATTCTGGCTGAAGTGAGGCCATTAAATAAAGCGCTATATTGATTTTTTTCTGCAAGCGGATGTGATAATGCACTGAAAAGCAAGATAAGAATAGCAAAGAAAACAAACAGGCCAATTATTCGCTTGATTTTCGGTTCTGGAAAGTCTACATGCTGAATAAATATCTGTAAATATCTATAATTTATTGCAAACAGTCTCGTAAAACTACTGTAAATGGGTTAAAAGCGGATTACAAGCTCAACATAGTTCACATAATAAAAATAGAGCAGTGAAGCAAGGGTTCCCTGGTGAAACTACTTCGGGACGTGACGAACACATTGATAGCGAAGCCACCTCAAGATTTTACCCATCGGCGAGATGATGTTGCATATAGAGTGTGTGGTTCAATGCCGTTCCATTGACAATGCCATTCACCTCTGTTTCCTGACAACGTTTCCCGGGTAATTTCATAAATATATAGCAGGACAGGTCTCAAAGGCTTCGGGAATATCTCGCGGGCATCACCTACGGTCAGCTGCTCAGCTAATGTAGCTTGACGTTTAGCCTGGAAGCCGATTCCCCGGGATGAAGTGGCGAGAAGTGCCTTCTGCGTGTCTACGGTGAGGATCTTCTCGCACCATTTCCTCACCCAATGCCTACGTGTGATGTGTGAAAATTCGAAGCCGAATCTGCCTACGGGGACAAGCTACGCTAGGATCTTGTTAGTACTGGAAGCTCACAGTTCACAGTGTTTTCTGTCAGGTTGTTTGGGTCAAGAGAGCAAGAATTTAAAATGATTAGCCGCTAACCTTCCTCGGATCAAAACATCTTTTCTTTGAAACCCCCCCCCCCCCCCGCCCCCATGCATTCACAGATCTCACACAAACACATTTTGCTCACGTACACTACTACCTTAATAGCTTAAAAATTAAAAATGAAAAAAAAGGAACATTATTAGACTGGTGGCCATAAGGCTGTGCAAAAGGGAAGCCCGCCAACCTTCAGTTAAACCCCCTTCCCATCGCCCTTCGCAATTCTGCTTTCAGCCGAAACCTTGCAAGTAACTACAAAATAGCACCATTATACAGTGGGCAGAGTTCGTATATGGTTCTGTTATATGACGCCATCGTGTATAATGACAGGAAAAAAGTGTTGGTTAACATAAACAGTAATATTGGTTGGTTACACAGTTACAGAGAGGACAGTGTGATCGATGAGACGTGATCTCAGGTGAGGGAGAGCCGCTGCTGAGCAGGCAGGTCGTGCAGACATCTACGGTGCATTGCCGAGCCCTCGGGGAAGCCTCTCGAACTCTCACGAACGTCAGTGTTTGGGAATTGGGTCGTTCCGTTGGCACAAACCTGTGTGCTGGTTGAATGGTTAAACCGAACTCTACTCCAAAGGCAGAGCTGTTGGCCAAACATGGTTTCAGTACTGCTCTTGATGTGTATCAGGGTTGTAGCATGTTGGTTTTTTTCGATAGACCCAGACTGAGCTCACTGTTTGGAATATGGTTACTGGTCTAATAATTTCGGAATCCATCTAAAAGAAGCATTGACATTGGCCACCTGCTAACCAATCGTAGGCCTCCAGGAACTCAGCACAGTACGCTCAGCTCTCGATGCATCCGTGCTCATCATTTTCGTTTTGGCTGCAGACGTGATGTTGGCAGACTCGCTTGGTCTTGACTTAGACTCTCTGAATCCCTTTGGACTTGGTCATTGGACTGGCTCTCGCCTTGCACTTGCGTTGAACCCAACAAAGGTGGTCTTGACTACAGCCCTGATGTGTAAATAGCTATATATACAGTCACTGAGCGCTAAGTGCAGCGTGTTTGGTCTCCGAGAGGCTCAAGTCTGCATCGTACCGAACAACCCTGACGGCTTTCCTGATAGGAATTCTCTCGCACAGTGGCGTGATCTCTGGTGCGTGTGGTTATTTTGGTGTAAACGCTTCCGTAAAAACTGTCCATATTCTTGACGTTCATGCAGTCAGATGGTTTGGCAAGATAATGATATTTCTCGCTAAAGCTAACAAGATAAACATAAGTTGAACGAAAGCTGCATTGATCTTCGTGGTCTCCATTGATCTGAAGTGGCTAAAGTCCCATAGACGTCTTTAAGGCCTTTGTTACAAACCCTTTTCATCTGGGTCTTGCACGGAAAAATGTGCAGCCATGGTTTTAGTCCAGCTAAAGTCCCAAACCTGTGTCAACAATGCACTGTCTAGACAGCTCTCGTTGGCATCGGCCAAGTCACTGATGGCAGAGGTTGCCGCTCTTGATCAAATGGGTAACAGTTGACAAGACTTGACCAAAAATGGCTCTGTCCACCAGACGTAAACGCTTGGTCACAAATCAAGGTCTGCAAGCCTTCACCTCTCCTGCGGCCGAGCACTGGCTCAAGCCCAGTGTCCATCCTGTCGTCAGGTGGTCACCGAGTGGTCCCTTGAAACAGTATGGGTCAATGGAAGTATCCAGCAGCTCTCTTGTATGAGATAACCATCATATGTAACATGTACCAGAGTTCAGCTATTATCATAATAATTAGGAAACTAGCAGCTACTTTTGTCCCTCCCCAGTATAGAATGATGCACTGTATAAAAAAAAGTCAGATTCTCTTTGTAGTCGCAATGTGTTTTTTTCTTGTTTTGTTGTTTTGTACGTAGAGCTTTCCCGTTTCATGCCGTTCGAGTGAACCACCCCCCTGGAGGACCAGGTAAGGCTGCACTCGTCCTCTCTTCTCTGACTCGCACTGTCCATTAGTTCCGCTTGTCTCGCTCTGCCGTTCCCATTGCCGGGCGCTCACATTCTGAAGTTCCTCCCGCCGGCGTTTCCTCGGCTTGAGTTCTTCTGATGAACCTCCTGAAACGGAAAAAGACGGAGATGGTGAGAGCGGGTGAGCGAGAGGTGTTACGGACACAAATCAAGGAGGCGGGCGGAGAACAGGAAAAGCGGCTTTGGGTTGCGAGTTTGTCCTCCGTGCCTGTAACAACACAGCTGTTGGCCGAGCGGACGTGTGCGCAGGGAAATAAAACCTCTACTTGTCAAGGCAGCACATGCACAATACCTTCACCCCTGGAACCGACATGGATAATTCATGCGAGCTGAGCTAAGCAAGGGCGACCGAAATCCTGTGGCGGGGAGCAGGAGGTCACGTGAGCGTCCTCTGCTCCTCGAGGTGCAGAAATCGGAGGTGACGGGAGAACGAGCTTCCAGTGCGTTGACGTATGGGAGTGGGACGGGGCCCTACCAAGAGAGTGCCCGCAGGTCTACCACGAAAACCACTTAGCCAGTTCTCTTGCTAATGGGTTTTTTTTTCCCCCCCAAGTAGGGCTGTAAAAAAACTGCAGGGGTGGGAGTGGGAGGGGTGGGGTGACACCCATTTGGGCAGAGCGAGGAAGAGAGAAAGTGAGGGATATAGTGTGTCCTTGCAGGAGAATGTTCTAGTGGCATCTTTCCAGACTCGAAGCGAGTTAATGTGCGGTGATCGGACATTCAGTTCTCCACCGGTGGACGTTCGGTCCTGAGACGTCAACGTCATGCAAGGAAGTGGGCATGCAGGACATGTCGAGGTTAACGCGGTGACGGGTTCACTCATGTGCATCTTTCAAATCAAGCCACTCCCCCTCGCTCAAGGAAGACGTACCTTACAAGACGGGTGGCTGTGACCAGCTACGGGTTTCTGCAGAAGAAGAACATTGTGGCATTTTGGAGTCACAAGCAGGATCACGGAGATCTTGTCTGATGTTTAAGCTCATAAGAGCTAGCGTGTTAGAATGATAACCTAGCCAGTGCAGTTTTAATTCGAGAAATCCTTCAAGAACTTACCCAGCATCCACCGAGGCGTAAAATATGAGTTGCATAAACATTTTAGTGAATTCTACTCAAACGTAAAGTTTTTTTAAAACCAATTTTCTGCCCAATTTAGTTTCCAATTCCGCTCGCTAGCTAGAACTCCCCCACTTGCACCATATTAGCAGCACTGGGAGGGTAAGGACAAGCACATGTTTCCTCCAAGTCATGTGAGGCAACAACACAACGCATTTGAAGGAGAACATTGACCGCTAATTCTGCTACATCAGCTAGCAGGTTGTCTATGATGGCTAACATTGCACTGATGGGGCAAGAGGGAGGGCCAAGAGTGTGGCCAACTCACAGCCATGATGACTGCTACGCCCCTAGGGACTAAACTGGCAACGGTGGAGTGAAAGGGCGCCCTTGGGTAAGGTACCCTCCCGCTACACTGCTCCCCGGGTGCTGTTAGCTGCCCGCTGACATTCCGTTGTGGTGTCACTTTCCCTTTTCACTTTAAACTCCTGATAATGGGGCCAATGCTTGGACGGCTGCGCCGCTCTGAAGCGCATAGGGTAGCCTTAGCTATATGTAGCCACAGCTATGAGGACACTTTTAATGTGTTAACTGCTAAGTGCTAACGGCTAATTCAGCCGGTTTGTGGATTCAAACTCACCTTTGGTGTCTTCGGGACGTCCGTGTGTCGCTGTGCTCGTAAAGATCGTGGCGTTTTACCAGTTTTGACCGGTGCACAGTACATCTCGAGTCGTCGCAGCTCGCAGCTCTGGAAGCAGCATTCATCCACAATGCCACGGTTGTGGGACCGCCGCGAGGGGGGGCCATAGCCCGTTGGCTTGCCTGTTGGACAGACGATAAGAGACGAGATAAAAAAAAATGCAAAGTCTCGCTCAGTCCCCTTGGGCGGTTAAATTTAGAGGCGCACACTTAAATCCTAAATCTTTGTATTAAAGGCTCTGTTCCTTAATGGCGTCTCTTTCCCAGTGGCGCGCTAGACGGACCCCGCTATAGACGCAAGGTCGGACACCTTATCCATTTCGGTTCTGGAATTGTACCAACTGGTGTAGGATAATAACCGCTTCCTAGACGACACACCGAACAGGGCTGCATTAATCGGATCCTTTCGGTAGTAAAGCGTGGCGCGCGGCCAGTTCACGGGTGCTATAAAGCTCGGCGCTGCAGCCAGACCATAACTCTTATTATTCCGATATACAGACAGCGTTAATGACATGGATTTCTCTAGTGTGAAATTTACAGGGTATCGCTTTGCAGGAGCAGACCCTTTCTTGGCAGCCGCACCGCTGTAAAAAGGTCACAGTCACCCGAATGTTGAGAATATCACGTTCTTCCGTTTCCGACCTGATATCTTTTACCGAGTCTCAGCAGTAGGGGAGCCAAGCGCAGCCCCCGGAGGAGCTCGCTCAGTCTGCAGAGGAAACAGTGCTGCACTACAGACTGCACCTGGCAGCCCCGCTAACCGCTGAGTCGGGAAGAAACGCTGTGTGGCAATTCGATTGTCGGCAGCAGGGGCCATGATGGACTTCAAATATTGGTGCTCGAGGCCTTGTGTTGCCTGTTTCAATCAGCCATAACATTAAAACCACGAACGATGACACTGATTTTCTTCTTATCTTGTTATAGTGGCACCTGTCAAGGGCCGGGCTATATTTAGGCAGCAAGCAAACAGTCAGTTCTTGAAGTCGATGTTGCTGGAAGCAGGAGCATTATGATCTGAGCCACTGTGACGAGTGACGTTCTAGACGACGCGAGTCGGGGCGTCTCCAGACCGGCAGCTCTTGTGCGCAGCAGTTGCCAAAAGTAATCCACGTACGGATGACTGGTAGATCATGGGCACCCAAGGCTCGCCGGTGCATATGGGAGGCGAAGGCTAGCTCGTCTGGTGGGATCCCAAGGGGAAAGCGACTGTGGTTAAAAAGTGGAGTGCTGGCTGGAACGGTGGACCCACTCAATATCAGGCGGGTGGTCTTAATGTTGTGGCTGATCGGGGTATATCGTAACACGGGAGCGCTGCTTTCTCCGGGGAGCGCGTTCCTCGCTACACCTACGGGCATACAATCACCGGGGACGTCGAACCGCTGGCCGGGGGGGGGCGGGAGTTTGCGACCGTCGGTTCGCCACAGTTTCGCAACGTTGTCGGCGTCTCTTCCAGCTTTTTAAAAATTCATCTGCCGCGCGGACCCGCCGGCCTCGCACGTCTCCCACTCACTTAAGGATTTATGTAAGAGGGGTCCTTCAGGCATCTGAGTGACATTGTGTACTTGCCTGGTCCCCTCCCCCGTCATCTCCCCCCAACTTCCAACCCATCGACCCCCTCCCGGTGGCCTTTATAAAATATCCCAGTCTCCACTTACAATTCCCCGCTCACCTAGAGCAATATAGCCCTGATAGGCTTTTCCCTGTTACCAAATAAAATAATAATAATTTAATATGGCATTTACAAGGAGGAAATGCCTTTCCCTTTCAGAGTTAATAGCTCTTGGCTCGTCGGGCTGCCAGCGCTGACAAAGTGCATTAACTTCTGCTCTGCACTTGCTGTATACTGACAACGGTGTTTTGGAAAGAGAGGCCCTCTCATTCGGAAACAGATGCATCCCCACGGACACCGGAGCTCTTGGGTGCATCGCCGAGCTTGTTGGGTGCTACGAGACGAACGATTCGGTGAATGGACGAAGGCTAACGTTTCTTTCTCTTTTTTTTGGCCTGATTTTAGGGACGTCACATATTTATACAGGTACATCATTAATGAGCCTTGGGTGTCCATGACTTTGTAGCAGATTCACCAGTCGTCCTTCCTTGCATCACTTTTGGTAGGTACTAACTACTGCACACCTGGAACCCTCCACAAGACCTGCCGATATAAGGCCCTTCCAGCACGTCGACATCAAGAACTGACTGTTCACTCGCTGCCTAATGTATCCCACCCCCCACCCCCAATAGACAGGTGCTGTTGTAACAGCATAACAAGCGCTCAGTGTCATTCACTCTACTTGTTAGTGGTTTTAATGTTATGGCTGATTGAAACCGGCTTGAAGCAACAGATTTCCGTGGTCCATCAGGGCCCGTGCTGCAGACAGAACTGACTGTTCACCCGCTGCTTAATCTGGCCCACCCTTAACCCCACCCCCACGAAAGGAGCCACTGTGATGAACTACAGACTCTACGTTACTCCCTTCACCCGTCAGTGGTCTTAATGTTATGGCACGTCACGTATTTCCACCTGTCCGTTGCTGCGCACTGCGTCACGGACGTAATCGGGCGAACGCGAATCCAAGGTTTCCGCGCGTCCGCGCCGAACAACTGCTCTTTGTGCTCCGAGCGGGGGGAGGAAGGAGACGCTCCGAGCCGGAGCCCGTGATTACGCACTCGGGCGGGCCGTCGGGAGCCAGCAGATCTGCTTTTTTGGACGACTTTCCCAACGTGTCGGAAGTCTCCCAAATTAACGGCCTCGGAATAAGTCACACAGTGCTGCCACCCAGGCAGCGGGGGGAGAGGGAGGTCAGCGCCTGCCCCGACGTGCACGACAGTCCTCACACGCAGCTCTTCCAGCGCGATGTAATGGGGCAAAATTGGTCTCGCTGGGTTCCTCGCTGGGCGATGCGTTTCAACGGGCCGATGCTGTTATGCCTGTAAACAATGGGCCATTGTTGGAGCATCACATGCCAAACTGACTGAAGAGCCTCGTGTGCTTATGCCCACAGTCCGCTGAGGTAATGACGGCCAATGCGATTCAGTGGCGCCGTTTGGATCCTTCTTGCTTTTGTGTGACGGCATGTGGGGCAGATTAAAAAGATACATTTTTATAGAGAGTAAAGCGATTGTTTGTGTCCTTTCGTATGTGTGTGGGTGGGTTTGCTTGTCTTAATGTGGACCAGGGATCTCATTTCCCTACTTTTGCTCTGTTTGGGGATTTCGGTGTGGATTATAGGCCAGTTGAGCTGATTTCTCAGTGATTAAACACGGCTTTAAGGGCCTGGGCGGTCGGTGGTGTGTCGGTTTAGGGAGCTGCCACAGTGGCAAGTACCACAGAGGTACCATGAGCAAGGTACCGTCCCCAAGCACTGCTCTCTCAGATTCCCACGGCTCCCTCCATGGATGGGTAAAATACAGAGGTCACATTTGGTTGGGCGGTGGAGGCCTAGTGGTGAGGACGTTGCCCTTGTCAACTGAAGGTCGCAGGATCAAGTCCCTGGGCACCACCGAGGTTCCCTTGAGTAAGGTACCGTCCCACTACACTAGCCTGCTAAACATCTGGGCCAGCTGCTGGCGAGCTACAGCCAATAAGACTGCAGAACACAAGTTGAGGCGAGGCACGTTCATTGAAGGAGGTATTACTGTATCGGTCGGTCATCTGGTCACCCAGGCAGTTCACATTCTCCGCTAGATGGTCCTGCTTCAAAATCCGCGAAAGCCTCCGAAGCTCCGTGAGGATAAAGCATGACATTAGGCTCCTCCCCCTGGGGAAATGTGTTTTTGGAAGCCCACAGTCTCTCGCATTGGAGGCACTGGGCAGTAGACCTACAAGATCCAGGGTTGGCAGAAGCTTCTGCACCACCGCCAAAACATGTCACAGCGTTACTCTACTGAACCTGCTTTAAGGTCACTGCCCTCTACCAGCCAAGACCATGTCAGGACCCAGACCCAGTGGTGGGCCGTGACCGCATGCAGTAGCCTGGACGTTCCTGCGCTGCTCTCCTGAGAAGAATCATCTCAGTTCCTCGTCCAGAGTGCCACAGTCAGGAGCTGACTTTTACTGCCTCGCTGTGGTTAATAAAAAACAGTGGATTCTTGGACCAGACACGAGTACACTGCCTGTGGAGTGTCATCGAGTTTATGGCGCATCTGGGACCACAAAAGCCGCCATAGACCTGGAAACTACCTCTTTATCACTGGCACCACAAAAGCTTTATGGGCCAAACCCCTCTCCTTCAAGAGAAATTGAAGGCTTTCTGTTGTTCTACGATTTGTTATGCAATTTGATTCCCGTGCGTTTGGGGGCAGTGGTGAGGACATGTGGCAGCGACGGGCCAGAGGAACCGATGGGGAACCGTTGTTACGTGAACGCGAAGCCTCTAGCAAGTGCCTCGCGTTTAAGGGGCTCGGTTTATGGAGACTATTAACCGTCAATTATGACTTTCGACAGCGCGGACAAGATCCAAGCCCGGCTGTTTTATCTGGCTTAAGCCGCTCATCTTGGCGGACCAGCGGGTCGGCCTGTTGATGAGGCACGTCTTTGTTCGCCTCGCCCCGTGACTCGAACGCAGTCAAAGTGTTCTTTTCGGGGGCCGAGCAGGAAAGACGATACCCCCCCCCCCCTCTTTTTTTTTTGCAGCAAAGAAGCGCACACAGGAGGTCTTTATGCAGCGCTCGGCACATTCTGCTCGAGTCCAGCGTAGGGCTAGGGAGGAGGGGGGGAGGTGGGGGGGGGGGCATCCTAATCATCCTGTAATCCGCCATAATCCCCTGCTGCTCCGGGACAAGAGCCGAATCCGTGAGTGGGTGGGTGATTTGCTGTTTACACGGTTTCCTCTTCCGTGCTCCGGCTGCGTCCAAGATCGAAATGGACAAGGGTGGAAAGAGAGGGAGCGCTGCTCGCTGCTCGCGCCCCGGCGCTCCCCCTCTCACCTGCCCTCTCGTCTTACGCCGGCGCATCGCAAACGGGGGCGGTTGACGAGAGTAACGCGAGGTCCGTCTTCACCCCAGTGGAAATTTCCACGCTCGAATCATGGGCATGTGGGGCTGCGCGCTGAACGTGCTGGTGGAAATCTCACACCTTCTCCGTTGAACTGGAGACCACCAAGGGGAAAACACCACCAGGCCGAGGACCTGTGCATCCAGAGGCGCTTTTATTAAAGGAGCTCAGGTTTGTCGCCTTGAGCGAGCCCCCAGGACGCTCCCACCCGGCCCTCTGATTCCTCTCCACAGAGCGTCAGGGATGAATCCGCTCTCTCTCGGATGTTACGACGTCAACCGAGAATTTTTGGGGCAGACTAATAATTGGAAAAACTTAAGTCAGCATTCTGTTTGTGTTAACACCCCCCCTCCCCCACCCCCCCCTTGGGCCGACCAATGTTTCGCTTTTCTATCGAAGGAACTCGTGAAAGCCGAAGAGCAGCTGCGACCTCTCCTGACGTGAATCTAATGCACTGGTACACGCGTGGCATTGGCCGATTTTAGGGTCATTCGTCCTGCCAGGTTCAGCATAGCAGGTTGCCTGTGTGAGAGACAGTGAGAGGCAGGGGAAGTGCACCGATGGGGGTGGGAACGGGAGGCCGAGAGTGACCGCAGAGCAAAACACGCTGTCGCTCGTTCCCAGGTGTAAGAACGGACGCACCGGCGAATCTTTGCAACATTTTCACTCATTTTTTTACCCAAAAATAGCTTAAGATCTGCAACAAAATCAGCCTCCATGGCAAACGCCATAGAAGATATCAGGCCGCTGGCATTACTGTATTACATCGTAACATGACCACGAATTCAAAAAAACACGTTTATGCTTAACATTAACAGTAAACAATCCTTCCATCAAGAAATGTAGTCCTACGGCCCAAATCCGGTCCTGGAGCACCAGTGTCCTGCCCAGTTTGGTGATTTCCCAGCTCAGTCTCAAGCTCACCTGTTCATTACCAGGTTTAGGGAGTGTGTCTCAGAAGGTAAGCCACCAGACTGTGCAGGGCACCGACCTTCCAGGACCGGATTTGGGTCGGATCTGAAAGTGAAAGTGACTATTTGTCATTGTGAACACACCCCATCACACAAACTGCATGCGACCTCTGCATTTAACCCAACCACATGTGGAGCAGTGGGTAGGGATCAACAGCCCCCGGGGAGCAGTGTAGCAGGATGGTACCTTGTTTAACGGAACCTCAGTGTTACCTGGGCCGGGACTTGAACCTGCAACCCTCTGATCACAAGGGGCAAGTCCATAACCACTAGGCCACTGCTGCCCAGTCAGATATGCACTGGCAATAGAATGGGATGCTCTAAAGCTGACACACATAAGATGCTAGAGCTAGGCTATCTGTTAGCATAGCTGCTAAGAAAATAGTCATTAAGCAAAACCAGGTTCTTCGTTTAGCACTTAACGGCCTGGTCTTCAGTGAGTTTGTGCGTTTAGTTGGGGAAGGGTGAAGGCGAGCACGCGTCTCCTCCAGTTCAAGTGAAGCTCCGCCCACATTTTGAACTGCCTCTAACACAACGTCATTGGATAGTGTGGCACAAATGGAGGAGAACACTTTAGCACCCTTTACATCAGCTACATCAGCTAGCAGCCCACACTGATTAGCATTGGGCTGAGTGACGGGGAAGAGGGAGGGCCAACCAACTCACTAAGAGAGAGAGAGAGAGAGAGAGAGAGAGAAAGAGAGGCCAAATGTTCTCTCTTGGCCTCCCAACCCCAGATGCCTGAAGCACCACTGGGTCAAGCCCATGATCTCCCTATGATAGGGAACCCACTTAGCCCGCTGCGCTACTCTTAGCCCCATTCGTTGTTTTTAGAACCTCTTCCCGTTAAGTAGCATTGTTCATCAGTGCTACTACTTTCATCTTTTCGCAAAACTGGACAAACAGTTGAGCTCGTGACCTGCCTAGGGCTAGTTTACTGCATAAAGTAGTGGGTTACTATTCATTGCTTCCCACTTTTGGCGCAGCTGCTAGAGCACATAGCCGAAGTTAGCATCATGAGAACAAGCTAATGTTTGAAGACGGTTCTCCACTGAAGAAAAAGCACTGCTAATAGAACAGGAGGCTCTAGAGCAGCCACGCATGAGGCTGAGGTCACCATGTCCAAGCCACTGTGTTGTTGAGCAGAACTGTCTTCTCTGGCGTGATGGAGCCCCATCCAGTACATTTGGGATGAGTCGGAGGGACATTTGTGATTGTAATCACCCAAAATGAGCACCTTACCGCTCTTGTGCCATCAAGCAATGTTTCGGCATCTAGTGTTAAGCCTTCCCAGGAAAGTAGAGGCTGCTACTGCAGCAAAGGGGACACACTGCCCAATGAATGGCCTTGATTTCAGACGAAAGGCTGCTGTCTACAAACATTTGGACATTATGAATAACTTCTAATTTAGTGGCCGCTGTGGTCAGTCAGCAGTACTGTGCTGCATCGGAGCATGTTTGAGGAATAAATTTAGCCATTGCTAACAACATTTATGTAGCTAATCTGATTTCGCTAGGGCTGCTCGTGCTCTCTGGCAGGGGACCATACGTCTATAATAGGGGCAAAACGAACAAGGCGCTGCAAATGTGACGAGGTAAACGCTACTTTTGAAACATATCATAACATTATTGGTGGCGTAACTG
Source organism: Arnoldichthys spilopterus (assembly GCA_037974385.1). Taxonomy (NCBI): domain Eukaryota; kingdom Metazoa; phylum Chordata; class Actinopteri; order Characiformes; family Lepidarchidae; genus Arnoldichthys; species Arnoldichthys spilopterus. The sequence goes on along the minus strand of JBBPDA010000126.1, from coordinate 30,341,334 downwards.
TAAGGGTGTTGCCCCGGTGACCTGAAGGTCACTGGTTCAAATCCCAGACTGGTACAAGTACCACTGAGGTACCTGTGAGCAAGGAACTGTCCCCAAGCCCTGCTGCTCACGTCAGCTGCCCACTGCTCCTACACAGATGGGTCGAATGCAGAGGTCACATTTGGTTGTGGTGCACTGTGCTGTGCTGTGCTGTGCAGATATTAGTCATTCACTGCAGCAACAGTTCACTTTCCATTGTCTATTCTGCTTAATGTCGATGAGAGCCACTCAGAATTTTGTTCTTGTACAACTGGAGGCTTCCAGTAGTGTAGCTCAGGCTGCGTTGAGGGTGGACACAGGTTTGGCAAGGCTGAGGATTCCATTGGTGCAGTAAAGAAATGATAAGTCTGTTTTTTTAAGGCATTAGCTTAATATACTTTCTTTAAACTGACGACTATCTGCACTGCTCACCTTTAGTCAGTTGGGGGGGGGGGGGGGGGGGAGGGGTGGATCCCACTGCGTGGGCCCCAAAATCTCACAGCTGTCCTATTTAAGGTGGAACTGAAAAATGCAGAGGTTCTCGACGGATAGAGGCGCAAATTTAGTCACCCATGGGAAAGCAAAAGCGTTTGCACAAATGGCGTCAGCAACTGTACCGGTGCCCAATCAGTGCCCCACCTCCCCGCCTAGGTCGCCTATGCCTAGAAACGGCCCTAACCTAACAACTGGGTTTGGTTTTTGTCTGCCTTTTCATTATGGTTTCTGGTATCATAGGGTCATCCATGATGGTAATGAGGTTAGCATTAGCACAGCGTGTGAAGCTAATCCTAATCCAGCTAACCGGAACCCCCACCCCCCACCCCCCCACACACATTAATGGTAAGCAATGAAGATAGTCATCAAATTAAAAAAATATATATATAAAATAACATTAAAATTAAGGCCCAAAAAACACAGACTTGTCATGTCTCACCCGCACTAATGGCATCGTTAGCCTTGCCAGGCGTGTGCTTCTGCATGGACAGAGGTATTAGGTAAAGGCTCTGAGATGTTCTACTGCAGGTTTGTGCTCCAGCCCAATCCCGCTCAACTGAGCGTGTGGAAATGATGCGACGTTTCCACAGAACGTTCAGATTACTGTAAATGCGTTTGCTTTGGACTCGATTCACTCTAAAACAAACCCTCGGCCATCGTTAGGCCATAGAGGGTCTGTCCGACTCCCTGGTTTCGGACCACCGAAAGCCCCAGTGCCTGGTGAAACGTCCCTTCTTGGTTTGATCTCCACCGTGTTTCGCCCTTGTCTTGTCATTACGTCTGTGTGATCAGCAGCTCCGTACGTCCGTTTCTGGAGCAGGCCACGTGAACACAGTGGCCTAAAACATTCACACGTCCTCCATTCATCCAGGTCGTAAACGTATCACCGGGTGCTTAAAAAACGTTCGGCAGCGAACGGCTACAAGGGAAGCCTCCGCTCGGACATGATTTATCCAGCTGTCACCTGGAAACGCGCCAGTGTCAATGAAATGTTTGATTTTATCATCGCACTACAAACATTTTCTACAGTTTCCGCTTCCCTCTTCTTTGCCGTGAGGGTTTGTTTTGCTTCTCTGAGAACCATCTGGGCCTCCTAGCCTCTCATGGAAAAACGAATGAATGGGAGTGAAAAACCGTCTAAATTTTAGCTCATTTTTGTTTTGGTTCAGCAGAATCAATTTTTTTTTTTTTTTTAGCATGTAAAATTTTACATGGCCAATAATGCAGCTTGAGCTCTGCTATTGGTTAGGGCTTACGGAGCTGGACTGAAAGCCCTTTCACCTTAAAAAGTGACAGAGGAGTCGTTTTAAGTCGTTTTTTGTCATTTTAACAGTCTAGGAGTCATGTTTTAATTTCTAATGGATGGGTCCGGTACAACAAAATGCCATTCTGCCGTTGTTTTCCCAGATTTTTTACTCATTTAAGTCCGATTCCGTTCCAGACTGACTGCCAGTTCTGTTACATCAGCTAGTAGATGCCTGTGCTGGACAGTATCCCAGTGAGGGAGAGGGAAGGCCATCGTACCCACCCAGTGAGTGAAGCCTATTGTACGCCATAGGCCCGACATAACACAGCTGCACCAATCAGGAGCCTGGCATCTCAGGCCTCTTTACAGAAAGAGTTACTGTAAAACTGCTGCAGACGAGATTCAGCCATAACATTAGCACCACTGACAGGTGAAGTGAACAACATTGACCCTTTAGTTATTTCATTACAATGGCACCCGTCGGCAAGGTGGGATATGTTAGGCAGCAAGGGAACAGTCAGTTCTTGAAGTCGATGTGCTGGAAGCCGGAACATTAGGACCTGGGCCTTGTTGTGACAACAGAGTCAGAGTGGGTCTTGTGGAGTGTACAAACTATGATCCAAGGAAGGACAATTGGTGAATCAGTGCCAGGGTCATGGGCATGGGATGGTGACTCAGAAAGGGGTCAGAACACACAGTGCGCCACAGTCAGAGCTGGTCTTAATGTTATGGCTGATCAGATACAACACTTGCAGGTGTCAAGTGCCAAAATCGGAGTGGTCATCGTAAGGAATTCTAGTTGAGGTTCATGTACCACGGCATGCATCAGCACCTCAAACGACACAAAGTGTGAAACCTTCATGAAGGAGAGCTGACTGTAACCAGCCAGCACTGTGTAATGTTGGATTTTTTTTTGGAAAGATCTGCCGTTCAGCTTCCTTGGCGTGAAATAGTCTCTTGCACGCTCACTGTGACGCACGCTGTTCTAGACTAGACTCTGATGGCTCCTGCCCATGTTTTCGCTCCATTCCAGCTTGCATCATGCCCAGTGTGGGCAGACAGGCTTCCACGTCCTTCGCTCAGCTGGATCAGGGCTGTTGGGTCCTGAAGCACAACGTCACTTACTGAACTTTATACTCGGTGTCGCAAAACAATGGCTGTTTGGATCAGCAGAGCTTTACTGAGGGACTTGGTGAAGACGACACCGTGATTGGTTTTAAGGGATTATTAAGAGCTCCAACGTCGATCGGTTTTAAGTTCCATCCCGAGATGAAGGATCGGGAAGTTTTTTGATAAAATGTGGGGTTAACAGTGCATTCTGTGCTACACTGATGATGGTAAACTGGTTCCTGAGCTGAGTGGGTCTCCAACTGTCTTTAAAATAAATAAATCTATATATAAATCTATATGTAACACCCAGGACAGGAGGCTCCACCCATCACAGGGCAACACACAGACAGACGACCACTCACACACACACTCACACCTACGGGCAATTTAGAGCATCCAATCAACCTACTGCAGCCTTTGGACTATGGGAGGAAA
>JBBPDA010000126.1:30252415-30264832 GCA_037974385.1 Arnoldichthys spilopterus | reverse complement strand
TATACAGTATGTGTGTGTGTTTGTGTGTGTGTGTGTGTGTGTGTGTATGTCTATATGTACTAATGTAGTAATACGCTCCACATGTATTATATATGTGTCTATATATGATAATAATACGCCCCATATGTATTATATATATATATATATATATGTATGTAATGATAATTTGCCCCATATAGATTATATATGTTAGTATCTATATGTTGTAGTTTTCTGTTTTCATACCAACTCTTCCAACGTTCTTGTCCTGAAAAGGTACAAAAACAAACACGCGCACACACACACACACACACACACACACACTTCGGGTCCACAGGATGTGATGATTTAACCCTTCCTCTCCTGACGTCTGCGAGTGTATCAGCTCATATGTCGCAGCAGCTCGATCCAAACAGGGGTCAAAAGGTCACCTTGCAACGGCACGAGAGAACGATCACACACACATGTGGTGACTCGCACTCTGGCTGATCTCTGACCTTCGACCTGTAACCCCCCCCCACAGGTACCCCGGACAGCCTGGCGGAGAAGGAGCGGCAGCTGATGGGCATGATCAGCCAGCTGAGCAGCCTGCGAGAGCAGCTCCTGGCCGCACACGAGGAGCAGAAGAAACTGGCCGCCTCGCAGATCGAGAAGCAGCGGCAGCAGATGGAGCTCGCCAAGCAGCAGCAGGACCAGGTACTAGAGAAACACACTCTCAGGTCTTTTGGTCCATTCTGGGACCACGGTCATCTCAGTAAACCATACAGCCATAACATTAACACCGCCTGCCTAACACTGAGTGCGTCCCTCCTGCTCTGACTGTGCTGCACTGTGTGTTCTGACCCCTTTCTATCAGAGTCAGCATCACTTTCTACACCACAGTAGCTCTTCTGTGGGATCTGACAGGCTAACCTTTACTCCCCACATGCAGCAGTGAGCCTTGGGTGCCCATGACCCTGCCTTGGTTCCTCCCAAAGTTTCTTCTTTCAGCTCAGGGAGTTTTTCTCACCTTTGTTACCATTGGCTCATTAGCCGCTCGGACACGGATTCTGCTGCCTTGTGACAACATTAACTGTAAAAAAAAAAAAACCCAAAAACTAAAATTGATTTGACTTGAGTCAGAGCGTCTCCAGAACGTCTCCAGAACGGCAGGTCTTGTGGAGTGTTCCAGGTGTGCGAGGGAGAACCAGAGGCCATGGAGGCCCCCTACAGCATCTGCGGCCTGGTGCCAGATACCACAGCACACCTTCAGAGGTCTTGCCTTGACGGGTTGGGTGGTTTTAATGTTATGGCTGATCGAGGCACATAAATACCGTTTTCCATTTCACGGCTCCATTCAGTCCCCGCAAAAACAGCATAACAAGAACGTTAAACACACCTGCACCCTCACAGGCGTGCAGTGTTACGCTTAAGCTGCAAAATGACCAGATGAATGGCACACACACACACATGCTGTGCTTCCCAGGTGTGTGTAAACACACACATACGCTCTGAGCCTGAGGAACCCCCTCCACACACAAACACACACACACACACACACACTGCATGCATTGTGAGCTGAATAAAGCTCAGTGAGGAACAACACACACTTAGAGACGCGAGAGGAGTGGCAGAGGTGTGTGTGTATGTCTGTGTGTGTGTGTGTTGACACACACCACCTTAAACCACAATCACAAAGCTTGCATTTTGTGTGTGTGTGTGTGTGTGTGTGTGTGATAGAGCATTCCAGGCCCCTCCAGCGCGCAGGCAACAGACGACAGATATTTGCATAGAGACGTGTTCTGGAGCTTTGTTGTGTGTGATGTAGCTGCTGGGAACACACACACACACACACACATATATACACATAAACTGTGCTCCAAGTGCCACCCTATAACCTCAAAACCACACAGTCGTGCCTTCCAAGACGCTCGCCGCTTAAAGGGCCCGCATCACGGAAAACAAACAGTTCCTCACTTTCCGAGAAATATACGAGCTTGTAAACGTCGCTCATGTGTGAACAACAGTCACTTCCCCACCAATACAATCCATTCATGGAAACTACGCTAAAAAACCAGCCCCTTTCAAAAGCACCGTTTCTGTGATGTCACAAAAACGAACACAGTTACATTTTACATTTTTGCGTTTTATTCATGTGGCTGAGGATTTGATCCAAGGCGGCTTCGAAAACACAGGAAACAATCAAGCATTAGAGCTGCACAGGGCAACAGGGAGGTGAGAGCTACGCAGAGTCCAACACGTTCCTCTTAGTTGTATCTGGAACGTTCTCTAGGCAGGTATCAGGCAGCAGTAGTTCGTACGTGGCCGACGGGCCGATGTGCTGAGGTGGGTGCGGAGCAGTTGAGTCTTGAGATGCTTCTTGAACGTGGAGAGAGACTCTGCAGATCTAGTGTCGCTGGGCAGCTCGTTTCACCGGTGAGGAACCATGAAGGAGAAGAGTCTGGAGCGGCGTCTGAACCCACGAGGGGATGGAATCTCCAGCCGCTGGTCCCTCACTGATCTGAGTGACCTGGTGGCTGTGTAGGTCTGGATCAGTGTGTCCATGTAGCCGGGAGCTACAGGCATTTGCCTCTTTAGCCTGGCGCAGCTCAGCTCCACCGTGTTTACAGTGAAGTTACAAGGTGTTTTTCAGCCTGGACTGTCCTTTAAACAAGGCACAGCCAATGAGAAAAGGGCTCATTTACATATACCGGTCTTAAAGGCACAGCAACGCCGGTCCGTGGTCATGTGAACGTGAAACGGGACCATTTTTGCTTCGTAGGACCACACAGACCTCAGTGCAAGCAGAAAAATGTGCCATACGGGCCCTTTAACTGCTGGTACCATGGCGGCGTGTTATCGGCTTGACTGGTTTATATCACGTAAAGGGCCCTTAAATGGGAAAACTGATTCTTGCACTTGCGTTTTGCGACATAAGAGGGTCTGCTGTGTGCGACGGCAGGGAACGTTTTAGAAACGTCATTACTTTAAACCTTTGTTTCTGTGATGTCACAAAAACTGAAACGTTTGCATGCCTTCAGCCTACAGCAGTTAGGCCGAGTTTAACCTAAGGGGGGGCTAAAAAGGTGTTTCTGCCCCCGACTGCTTTTTGAATGTGGCACAGCCAATCATAACAGAGCTCATTTGCATATATCAGCCTTAAAGGCGCAGTAACAGTTAAGCTAAGGGATGTGAAGTGGTTGCGGTGAATGTTGGCAGGTAAACCCACATATTAGGAGCAGACCTCAGGGAAGATATGCAGCATATGGGCTCTTTAAAAACCTCACACTTCGGCAGGATGGTGTGTGTGTGTGTGTCACTGTCGTATCGTCTTGTTTCTGACTTTGCGTTCCTCTGTTTCTCCAGATTGCCCGACAGCAGCAGCAGCTCCTGCAGCAGCAGCACAAAATCAACCTCCTGCAGCAACAGATCCAGGTGTGTCTTCAGATCCGTGTGTGTGTGTGTGTGTGTGTGTGCGTTTCTGCGTGTGTGACGTCACTCTGTGACAATAGGAATTCATGGCAATCAATCGTGGTTGACGGGTGTGAGCAGACGCCACATACACACCATCACCACTGCCTTAGAAATCAGTCCACCAATCACCAATCAACCCCCCTCCACCAATCACAGGCAAGAATCAGCCGGGCTGTCTTTTTGGCTGATCCAGCTGCCTCTTCGTCCGCAAACAATCACATACCAGTTCCTCTGAGCTGAACCCCTCTAGAGCCAAAAGGGGAATTTCGCCCAATTTTTAACATTTCTGCGTAATTATGAACGGTGGCAGTTGCTACGGAGACGACAATACGATACTATCGCGATATTTCGGCCTTCGATGACTATAGCAATTTTTCCACTTGAAAGCACATCGCGTTAAGGAGTCTCTGCAGCCGTCTTGGCAACTCCGACTTCCTTTCCCATGTCGTCTTGCGCCATCTTGTGGACTTCAGAAGCAATGCTGTCGGATTTGACGTATATGCCAAAATAAAGGACTATTAAATATATATTTTTCAATTATAAGAAAATATAAAAAACATAAATATCAATACTTGGTGCCACTTATTTCTAAGGTCTTTGGTGTAGTATGTAAACCTGTTCATTCCCCATATGGAACGTAAGCTACCAACGAAAACCAACTAATTTACATATATCTGCTTAACTTGCATTAGCATAGTCCCGCCCATTCACACTGAAGTTATGAAGTGTGTTTCAGCTTGGGCTGCTTTTTGAATGAGGCTCAGCCAATCACAAGGAGGGAGCTCATGTACATATATTGGTCATAAGGTACGATAACAAAAACAGCCTGATGGGTTCTAACAGTTTGAAGAACGGACCCGTAAGACTGATTGACCACTGCCTTTGGTGCAAAATCCCGCAACTGCGGACCCTCGGGATAGAATATGGAAAAATGTAGGATCTGGGCCCTTTTAAAAATCACATTTACAGCCAAAACCTTCGAGCTGAAACACCCCTTATAGCTTCAGCATGAATGGGCGGGGCTAAACTGCTCTAGTTTGAATATGTGGGAATTTGGGAGCGCCCTCTAGTGTCCAATCAGGTACAGGAGATTAATCAGTGGTGGTTCTCACTGAACGGATCATTATACACACCCACCAAGAGGATGTGGAGGGCTAAAGGGCAGGGTCTCAAGCCCCTCCCACCAGGGGTCTCTCTGTGCATTATGCTGATAATGCTTATATTTTGTTGTGAGCAGGTGTGTGTGTGTGTGTGTGTGGAGCCTAATTTGGCTGAGGCCAAGCCTTTGACCAACAAGCCATATCACACTGAGGCTATTCACATACTCCACGGCCCCCCCATACTGGACTGTAGCCATGTCGGTGTGTGTGTGTGTGTGTGTGTGTGTGTGATGCAGCTGTGTTTGTTGGTGTGTATGTGCACGTACTGTCCAGCTAAGATCGAAAATGTCTAAGTATGCATGTGTTTATATGCCTACTTCAACTCCATTTCAGTGCTGGCAAGTGTGTGTGTGTGTGTGTGTGTGTTTGGAGCAGCTGTGTGTGTGTGTGTGTGTGTGTGTGTGCGCGTCCGCTCCGAAAACACGTCCGCTCGGGTGCTTCAGAGAAACGACCCTCAGAGAAACAAAGCTCCTTTTTCCCATGACTTCGCAACCTTTTCCCAAACAAGCATCTCTGCATTCAGGCCCCACGGAACAATAGTTTCTCACACTGAGCAGACGGACGAGAGCCTCGTTAACAGCCAATCACAGCTCGCGGAGCTCACCCCCCCCCACCCCAGGAGCCCCAGAACTAAAGCTCGTAATCGCTGGGTGCGTTGGATGCACTCGTTATCACAGTGACGTGCGATCCTCTCATAAAGAAAGCTAAGCCACAAAGGCTTCTCCAGCACCATGCCATAGAACCGTTCTCCAGAGAGCCAGCTTCCACGTCCTGGATTTTGTAGTCACTGGTAGCTGACCTATGTACCTTGACCGTCTAGCATAGTGACTACAAGATCCAGGAGGTCCAGATTGGGCATTGAATGCCACTTTTCATTGGAGGCTTCCTTGGAGAACTAAAGGAGGCCGGTTCTCCAATGGTTCTTGAGTAAAGTCAACAGTACAGAACCTTGATAACCAAAAGAACCAATTGGATGTTCATTCTTAGCTTGAAATATTTATCCTTCTTGAGGTTATTGACCCTTGTTTTGACTTTGACTCTCAGTTTATTTCTTTGGATGTGCAGCTAGATGCCTAGACATGTATTTACGTAGTATACCCATACCTGGCAACCCTGAGAGTAATCATCTTCCGAATCATCTTCCTTTGGCTTACCCGAATGAGGTGAATTGATTTTGTGTTGATTTTTGGGGAGGGGGAAATAACAGGAAGATGGTGGAAATTCACACCACAATATGGGAGAAACCCAGAAAAACCAGGGGGGGGCGCAGTACAGGAAGATGGTGGAAATTTACACCACAATATGGGAGAAACCCAGAAATACCGGGATATCAGTAGAGTCCACTCATTCCATTCTGTATCTACAGCTTCTGACTGCTGACGAACGTAAAGTGGCTTTAGTTTCCACTCAACGACAAGTCACTTCAGATAAAATATCTTAAAATATTATAAAATAAGTGGCTAAAATTTCGCTTCCCACTATAACCAGGACTTATGAAGAGCTTTGTGATCCAAAGCTGGGCAATTTCTTAACAATTTTTATTGTCATAGTGAAAAATTTTTTTAACCTTTAAGCTGTAACACCCCTTACAACTTCAGCATGAATGGGTGGAGTTAAACGGCTGTGGGCTGATCAGTTGAGCATATTGGAGCGCCCTCTAGTGTCCAAACAGCTTTTTAGTGGCTGTTCTTGCTGAATGGACCTTGAACAACACCGCAGTCCATAATTTCACAATTACACCATATTAGTGGTGGACAGTATGTAGCAATGTTAAGAAATTTTCTTATGCATGATATGTTACAATATGTCAGTATTGACCAGACAAAGAAGGAAAAGATACATTTTTTAAAAAATTGTAGCAAACAACCAGAAAACAATTGTCACATTGTGATGCTACATTTCCGCCATATGACCCAGCCCTAGTCATGGTCGCCATTGGAAACGCTGGTGACGTTCCCACCACTTTCTTGGAGGGTTCATAAAGTTCGTCCAAGCGTCCACCCGTCCACCAATGAGCAGTGGGTGAAGCAAACTGTCTGACTGCAGGACTGTGAGAAGCTTCTACGAGAGTTTACCCAGCTCTCATGCCATGCGGCTCAATACGGCATTGCTCCCGCAGAGCATTTGACAGACTCTCCGCAAACTTGGTCAAACTCTAGAAGTAGCGAGTCAAAGCTAACTCTCCTCCCTAAGCACATATACACCATATCCCCCATCATGCGCCGCTTTGTGAGGCTCCCCATGGGCAGCAACCATGTACGCGCACCTAGTGTTGCCCTCCAACCGTTTTCGATTCTCATTAAAACCCCCCGCTACTTCAGACCCCTGGCACCGCCACCGAACGAGGCCCCACTTTGGATAAAAAGAAAGCACCTGCCGAGCGACCGGAGGCTCGCGTGGAGGTGTGAGGCGTTGAGCCCATCTATAATACATTTCCACGCATAGGAAGAGGCATCATAGCCGGGCGGGCCTTTGGGCCGGCGCTGCCGCCGCTCCTGCTTCTTATTAAAGTCTCCGCTTCCTCCTTTTGCCCGAAACCCTCGTTTTCTAATTAGCAGCTTGCAGCTTTCCTCGGCGCACCTCCTCCAGCTCCGTTGGATGCCCTGCCAGTGTTAGAAGCCTTGCCTGGCTCTGTCTCACCGCATGAGGCCCCTTCACGGGCCAAGCGGGAGGCCAGCGGCCCGACCGGGCCTCCAGCGAGGTGGCGGCCGGCTAATTTGACGCGGGTCGCGGTGACTCAAAGAAGGCAGAGGGGGCAGCCTGACGTTTCCGCTAACTCGTTTACGTCTTCAGACGCAGGGCCTGGCGGCGGCTAATAGCGCCTCATTGAAATTGCATTACACCCGAGCGACGTTCCTGTGCGCTAATCCAATAAACGCACGCGCTCAAACGCGTCGGGCGCGGCGCTAGAGCGGTTCGACCGGTGTTGTTGAGCGCCGATGGCTTCACGGGCCTGTAAATTCATTTTCCCATGGATTGGCGGGGGCCGGGGTGGGGGGTGATGGAGAGGAGAGAGAAGAAAGGAGCCGCTAGCGCACAGACGAGTCACTCATCAGCGCTAGTCCAGGTCCTGTGCACAGGAGCAGCTAACCCAATTGGCTGTGTAATTGTTTAATTTGTCTCATTACACCTAAATGAACGTAATTGGTGTTTTTCTTTACCGCGGCAGCCGAGCTGGTTCTGTGTGCTGGGCGTAAAGCACCCTCGTCGCCCCGAAAACAAGGCCTCCGCCGAAGTCAGACTGATAATGGCAGATGCTAATCGTTGCCTAAAGTCGGTGGGGCTAACAACGGACGCAAAGCTGGCAAGAGCCTGTTAGCTAGCTGTTCATAATGATGGGCTCATTGGCCAGCACTGGTCAGCTATAATCTTGAGGTCCAGCCCAGCCCAGTGAACACAGAACATCACTGAATGTCCAAAATCTCTTGGAAATAGTCATCTTGTGAACCCTAATGAGCAGCCAAAACTGGTTCGAGCTAGCCGTCGCCAAAGTTAAGGCCCAATCCGAAACCTGAAAATCTTAAGTGGCCTTTTCCCTACTCCAATCAACACACGGCCATTCCCCCAGTTATGAACAGGTCAGATAAATGAATATTAACACACTTTAAACCTTAAAGCTTTGTTTTTATTAGTTTTTAACTTCTTTAAGAGCAGATATTTAACCCAAAATACGTTATGGTGATCTCAATCTTAATGTTAATGTTAAAATTCAGATTAAGACTGAGTAGCAAACCACACTTTGGGAAACAGTGGTCTAAAATCTGTTGCTTACGATTGTGACTTTGAACACAGTCTGCAGCTGTCTTGCAATTTTGCATCGCAGTAGCAGAAGAAGTTTATTTTTTTTTTACATTTTATCAACGCCATTGGAATAGTTTTCCGAATTTTAAGGCAAAGTAGTGCTCCTCAGACCAAGGGGCAGCCCTTTCCAAACAAAAGAAGGCCGCAAAATTTGAAATTTGTACATTTACAATTGATCGGTTAATCCATTCCCAGCTAGTGATGAAGTGTAAGATACTGCTCAAAAATACGACAGATAAATTAAAAATAACTTTAAAAATGTATAAATAAATAAATGCCTTTGTATCACAAAAATTCAATTTTTATTTATTATTATTAGTATAATTTTTTTACAATTATTTATTTATATATTATAAATTAAAAGCTTTATACATAAAGCTATATATTTTTTTCTACATCTCTAAGTCCACCCATCACTCCCCCGATCATTTAAAATTTTTATTTTATTTTAATAATTATGATTTTTATAATTTTTTTTATCATTTTTTATTTATTGTAAATTACCTTTAATGCCTTTATGGCCCATCAAAGGGGCCCACACTTTGGGAAACATTGCACTGGAGAATTTGAAAGGTTTTTCTTTCCTGCACATATAGTGAAAAACAGCCACCAACAAACATTACACACGATGACAGGACTTGCTCCCCCCGCTCACAGCGTAGTTAACATGTGCAAGTGTTTGGATGTTGCCGTCTTTTCCTTTGTGGCTTCCCTGTGCTGCGTATGAGCAGCATGTTTACCAGCCCCATCTGCCTCGCTCGGAGAGAAGGATGGGAGGGAGAGAGAGAGCGATTGTGGGAAGACAACTTGTTAGCAAACGCAAAGTTGTGCAAGAAAATGGCACACGCTCAAAACCCGAGAGCAGAAGGCAGCGTAACGGCACGACCGAAATAGCAATAACGCTGACCTGAACTGGGTGTTCTGGAGTCGAGGGACAGAACAGAAAACGGATACGTTTCCAGAAGAGAAGAAGAAGAGAGAGGCGGGTGAGCAAGAGCGATCTCTCTCTCTCTCCGCTCGTCCTCTTCACTTGTAGCGCCGGGTAACGGTCGGCGATGGCCAGTGTTACCTGCGCTGGACGCCGCGGCGGAGGGGAAGGAGGCAGGAGGCGCTCTCCTCTCGGCGGCGGCGGCTTGCCAGCTAATGGGAGCTATTTGAGGAAGGACACACAGGCAGCGGAGCAGATGGGCACTGCGCTATGCCCACCTACGGCGGCCGGCTGACGCACCGCCTGCACTCCCGCCTAATGGAGGGCTAATAAAAGGCAGGCAGCGCCGGCGCAGGCCCGCCACTCAATTTCATTAGCCGCTAATCAGCCAAAGGTGCCCTTGGCTCACGGAAGAAGAAAAAAAAAGGGGGGTCCGTCCGTTGGAAAAGAAAGAGCGGGAAAAAAATGAAGAGTACTTGGAAGAAGAGCGGGGAGTGCGTTTGCAGCTGGAAGCCACAAGGCCTTTTGTTTCGGCCTGTCGACAGGAAGAGAAAGGGAAGACACAGAAGCTGGTCATGTGGTTCCACACACTGCCTAATGGCCTGTTCCCTTCGCTCACAATCCACGCGGTGATACCAGGAAGCGCGGCCTCCGAGGAGCACCATTAGCTCCGTGTGTAATTATTTACTGAGCCCGCGGCCGTGGCAGAAACAAAGTGCCGCCGTTTGGCTTCGTCTTCCCATATTAATCCTTCACTCCGCCGACGCTGGTCTCCCCTAACGAAGTCCGCGGGGAAGGCATGGTGGCCGCAACCGGTGCGTTGGTGTGCGACGTGTGTTTAGCCACAGTATGCGCCGCCGGTGCACGCTAGCCGCTAAAGCTAGCAGCCCTTGTTGGTAATTTGCATGCTAATATGAGAGCGAAAGTGGCTAATTGTCATCGTGAACACACCCCTATTACACTAAGTGCGCCTAAATGAGATGTGACCACTGCATTAAAGCCATCCAGGTGTGGAGCAGTGGGCAGCTATCGGCACCCGAGGAGCAGGGCTCAGTTGTACCTGGGCTGGGACTTGAACCTGTGACCTTCTGGTAACGTTGCCAACGAGTGAAGTCGTAGCTCAAGGGCGAGAACACACGCAGCCACAGCAGACTAGCTCTAGAAGGCTAATCGCCAGAGTCAGCTAGTGGTAAGCGAACTAGCAGCTTTTTGAACTAGCTAGAGCCCCATGTCTACAAAAGTGGTCCACATAGCACTGTACCAAGATTTTGTGATTACAAAGCTCCCACGTCAACAAAATAACCTTCCGCCCAAACAACTGGGCCATTTCCCTAATCCATCCCACAATGCAAAGCGGTACTTAATGGCCTGCACTCGCAAGTGGCATGCTAACACAAGTACTGACCCAAGGGAGACCAAAAGCTTCACAGAAGGAAAGCTGAAGCATGTTAGCTGTAAATGCTAATTGCCTGTGTTAGAAAGCACCAAACGAAGCCCATGATTCCGTCACTAACGGAACAACAGGGATGTCGGAAAATTCGGAAAAGTCAGAATGTGCAGCTGCACCAGGCTAGTCGCCATTAAAGCTAACACCCTGTACAAACATGTGCCAAGCAGAAAAACAGCGGCCCAACAGAAAAGTCAAAGAAGTCGGAAAAGTACGAAGAATATGCAAAGTTAGATGTGCATTTGCAGGAGGCTGCTTATAAAGAAAGCTAACAACCTGTGCTAGCAGGCAAATGGAATATTCAGAAAAGATGAAAAGGTTGTAGCCAGTTGCCGTGAAGGCTAAAGGCCTTTGCTAGCGAGTGCTAAATGTAGCAGCGGCCCGCGATTCCACCACTGAAGGAATTAAAGAAAAGTGGGAATGTGCCGCCACAAAAGGCTAGTTGCTGTAACAGCTAACGGCCTTTACAAGCAAGTGGCGAACATAGCAGTGGGCTTCGATTCTGTTGCTACAGGAAAAACAGACAATTCGGAAAAGTTGGGAATGTGCAGCTGCAGCAGGCTAGTCACCATTAAAGCTAACACCCTGTACAAACAAGTGGCAAGCAGAAAAGCAGCCCGTGATTCCAAGAACAACAGAAAAGTCAAAGAAGTCGGAAAAGTCCAAACGGAAAAATCAGAAAAGAGGAAACCGTTGTAGCAAGTTGCCGCGAAAGCTAACGGCCTTTGCTAGCGAGTGCTAAACGTAGCAGCGGCCTGCGATTCCACTGAAGGAAAAAAACAGAAAGGTCGGAAACGTCGGAATGTGCCGCCACAAACGCAGCTTCGATTCTGTCACTAAAGGAAAAACAGTGAAGTCGAAAAAGTCGGGAATGTGCAGCTGCACCAGGCTAGTCGCCCGCGATTCCACCACCACAGGGAAAAGCGGAAACGGCGACGGCCGGGCTAGTCTCCGCCGAAGCCGACGGGCCGCGCCGGCGAGCGGACGAGCTAACGGAGAAGCAGCAACCCGCGAGCCCGGCGCTATCCGGCGCAAATTAATTACTGGTAGTACGGCGGCGCGTCCCCTCTTCAGCGGCGGGTCACGGAGGCCCGGCTTTAATTGCCGGAGCATATGGCTGGAAACAGATTTTAGCTGTGGGACCCGCTCTCTCCGCCGCCGCTACTTCTCCGCTCCCTCAGATGTGCGCCATATTGTCAATGCTGGCAGCTATTGTTCCACTCATTTACTTCACAGAGCTAATTACTCCCTAATAATAACTTTACCTTGGAGTTTTTTTCTCGCTCCTCTGCCAGCAAACCTGTTCACACTACATATGTTAATTATCGGCACATCTTCATTATGTTCAAAAAGCTTTAAGTTCAAGCTGTGCCGCCTGGCGAGAGACTCCGAGTCAGTTTGCTGCCAACTTTCCACTTTTTCCTCCGTCTATTTCTTTAAATATTTTTTTTCTCTCTCTCTCTATCTCTCTCCCTCCCTCCCCCTCCCCCCCCCTTCCTCTCTCTCGCTCGCTCGCTCCCTCCCTCGACCATGAAAGTCTTAGCAAGTTCTTCTCTCATGTTGCCTTCTGAGCCGTCTTTCTTTCCCTCTCGCTCCTTCTTTTTTTTTTTTTTTTTTTTTTTTGTCCGTTTTTAAAGAGCGGCGTCTTG
>JBBPDA010000126.1:30225536-30236344 GCA_037974385.1 Arnoldichthys spilopterus | reverse complement strand
TATATATATATATGTGTGTGTGTGTGTGTGTGTGTGTGTGTGTGTGTGTGTGCGCACTCCCATGTTCACCCAAGCTAAGCGAGCCCTGTTATCTTTAAGGTAATTGCGGTTCTGATCAATACAGCCATTGTTTACCGGCACGAATGGAAGAGATACAGCGCCTCATCGACTTACCTGATCTCACACACACACACACACACACACACACACACACTATAACAATCCAGCTATCAATACAGCGGGATTGTAAGAGAAGGTACTGACAGATACAGAGGATGCTACAGGGCGATGGAGGGATAAAACAGGAGGACAAGAAAAGAGGAAGAACGAGTGTGTGAGCCGCCATATTGTAGGGGTATGAAGAGGGTCAATAGGGGTCAGGCATCGTATGTGGAGGCAGATGTTGGACCATATTGCACCAGATTACTGAGAGACAGGGAGAGGGAGTGTGAGAGAGAGAGAGAGAGAGAGAGACAGAGAGACTTTTACAGTCCATCTACTCTATTTGCCTGTAGTTTTACAGTGCACACACTTTTAAGTGCAGCTGTGTGACGGACACTTTCACGGACACACCGCACTGCATGTGAAAGAAGAAAACAGAGGCAGAATGGGAGGAGTGTGTTGCGAGTGCATTTGGTGATAAGCACATTGCCCTCATGAGCAAAATCTTCCTACTGATATTGATCTGCTGCCGTCGTCCAGGTCCATTGAGGTCAGTGACACAGCTGACAGGTAGTTCGGCCGGATCGATGCAGCAGGCCTGGCCGTATCTCCCCCAGGCCATAATAGGCTTACACCTCCCATCCAGAGGCCAGTGGCCACGGACTGACTCCACACTGGGGGTGTTGAAGACAGGGGCCATAACTGTCCTCTCTCTGTGGCTGGGCAGGGTGGTCCTCCCTCTCCCCCATCACTTACCACAACTGTCCTCTCTCTCTGGGTGGCACGGGTGGTCCTCCCTCTCCCCCATCACTTACCACAACTGTCCTCTCTCTGTGGGTGGGACGGGTGGTCCTCCCTCTCCCCCATTACCCACCCTAACTGTCCTCTCTCTTTGGGTGGGCAGGGTGGTCCTCCCTCTCCCCCATTACACACCATAACTGTCCTCTCTCTTTGGGTGGGCAGGGTGGTCCTCCCTCTCCCCCATCACTTACCACAACTGTCCTCTCTCTGTGGGTGGGACGGGTTGTCCTCCCTCTCCCCCATCACTTACCACAACTGTCCTCTCTCTCTGGGTGAGACGGGTGGTCCTCCCTCTCCCGCATCACTTACCCTAACTGTCCTCTCTCTCTGGGTGAGCATCGGCCCAGCAGATGAAGTGTGTCGGGTCGCGGCGACGGTGGGCACGTCGCTAAAGGGCTCTGAAGAGGATGAGGGCTCAGTGCCAAAGGGCATAGGGCCGCGGAGGCATGAGTCACTATCAGTAAGGCTCCAACATCGACCGCGTGACTTTTACGGAAAATGTCAATCAACAATCTATAGCACCTCGTCACCCCACTGACACACCGACCAGCCATAACATTAACACCACCGACAGGTGCAGTGAGTAACATTGACTCTCCAGTTACTTCATTACAGGGGCGCGTGTCAGGGGGGGTGGGATAAATCTGGCAGCAAGTGAACAGTCAGTTCTTGAAGTCGATGTGCTGGAAGCAGGAGCGTAAGCATCTGAGCCACTTTGACAAGTGATGTTCTAGAGTCAGAGCGTCTCTGTCAGGCGTGCTGTACCTACCAAAAGTGATCCAAGGAAGGACAACAAGGTCATGGGCACCCGAGGCTCACTGATGCACCGGGGGGACAGAACACGATTCAGGGGAATGAACTGACCATTTCTGTCTAAAGGCCCCGTCACAGATAGTTAAAGAAGCATTCGCTCAGTGTGTGTGTGTGTGTGTGTGTGTGTGTGTGTGTGTGTGTGTGTGTGTGTGTGTGTGCGTGTGTGTGTCACAGAGAGAATGTTAGCAGCTGACATTTAAATTCCTCCGTTTCATCCCCCCATCTGCAGATCAGATTTCGAGCATCCTGCATCCCCACCCCCCACCTTTTTGTGTGTGTGTGTGTGTGTGTGTGTGTGTGTGTGTGTGTGTGTGTGTGTGTGTTTGTTTGCCTGCGGTCACCCCTGGGGCGGTGTGCTGTCACTTCTTGTCTAGTCATGCTGACGATTGGGTGGCTGTGCTTGGAGCATGTTCAGCGGCAGCCCCGCAGAAATTGTGTGTGTGTGTGTGTGTGTGTGTGTGTGTGTGTGTGTGTGTGTCACTCGCTGGCTCTGGCAGTCTAGCAGTTCTAGCTGGTGCTGTAACTCAATTCAGAGCAAATAAAGTGGTCAGATTCAGTGGACTGGACAAACACACACACACACCCACACACACACACACACACACACACACACTGCATTAGTTCAACTTTCAATGGTGGGGGGGGTGGGGGGGGGGGCAGCTGAGTCACGCTCGGGTGCACACACATCCAGGAGTCGTGGTGGGGGTAATTGAACAGAAATGACCAACAAGACCCTTATTTTATCGCCTATTCCCTCAGCTCTGCTACACACACACACACACACACACACACACACACACACACACACACACACACACACACACACTACAGAGGAGTATACCACACTTACTTATCACAAATCCCTTAAAGCTCTCTATCTCTCTCTCTCTATCTATCTCTCTCTATCTGTATCTCTCTCTCTCTCTCTCTCTCTCTCTCTCTCTCTCTCTCTCTCTCTCTGTCCCACTCTGTGTGTGTGTGTATTGGTAGTGGCTATGACCGATGACCTATTCAATAGTACACCTGCAAAAAAACATGCACTCCCCTTTCGTCCACACCGGCTCCTCCTTCATCGTCTACACCTGGCCCCTCCCCCATCACCCACACCTGGCCCCTCCCCCATCACCCACACCTGGCCCCTCCTCCATCATCCACACTTGGCCCCCATGATCACCTTGCTGCTGTCTACCCTAGAAGACTGCCTAGGCTGCCTATACCCAGAACCGCCCCTGGCTGTGTATAAGGGTCGAACACTGTATCACTGCAGCTTTGCAGTGTTTGGCTCTGCCCCCTAGTGGACACACAGCTCAACAGCTACGCCAGAGTAACCGTCGCGTGGAAGTATGGGGACAGTGATAGGAAAAACATTTAATTTTTCTGTATGTAGACTTTTGTATTGTGTGTAGATAAGGCGTGTGTGTGTGTGTGTGCGTGCGTGTG
Source organism: Arnoldichthys spilopterus (assembly GCA_037974385.1). Lineage (NCBI taxonomy): Eukaryota > Metazoa > Chordata > Actinopteri > Characiformes > Lepidarchidae > Arnoldichthys > Arnoldichthys spilopterus. The sequence continues at coordinate 30,233,128 of JBBPDA010000126.1, read as the reverse complement.
TGTGCTGCAGTGCAGTTTGTTGTTCTGGATGGAGATGTATAAGTCTCAGATATTGCCCACAGAAGAGTGTAGCTAATGTGTGGAATGGGTTGATGAAGAGAGAGAGAGAGAGAGAGAGAGGGAGAGAGAGAGGGAGAGATATTGCCATGGCCATTTGCATAAACCAGTCTTTGTTTCCTGCTGGTGGCTGGCAGCCAGAGAGGAACAGAAGGACGGAAGTTTTACTCGCAAACAGCCACTCGCTTCCAAATCTTAAAGAGAAAAACACAATTCAAAAAAAAAAAAAAAAAAAAAAAGCATCCGATTTTTAATTTTTCCTTTTTTTTTTTTTTTTTTTTTTTTTGGTGCCTCGTCCTTTTCCACAAAAAAAAAAAAACAATTTAAGGAGGAAAAAAGGGGCCTGGAAAAAAAAAAAAAAAAAGCAGCAGGCAGTCGCGCGTCCTCGCGCCGCCGAGGCCGTTTCATCCAGCAGTCACCGCGCGAACGTCGCCGCATATTTGTCTTTTTTTGTTTACGGTCGTGTCTGTGGCGGAATGATGCGGAGCTACACTGCTGCACTGTGTGTGGACTGTGTGAGGAGGGAAAGCGAGCTGTAGCTAATGTCGCGCGATAGTTTCCGAGGGCGACGTCAACAAGTCGAGTCTGACGATGTCACCGAGCAGCTTCGCAGGGTCCGGGCCCCCCGTGGCTAGGAAAAACTCCTTAAACTCTAGAACTGGGAGGAACCGAGGCTCGGAAAGGGGAACCCATCCTCCTCTGGTCGACGGCAGGCAGCAATAACAAGTAAAAGAAAATAAAAAGATATAAAAAATACAATATTAATCAAGTACAACACTCACACAAGCCTTATCACCTCACAGACGCCTGAATATTGATCAAGGCTTTTCCTTATGAGCATCATGGGAAACCTCAATGGGCAAAACAGCCAGGAATAAGCCTTTACCAGCTCTTCTGAACATTTGAATTTTTTATTTTTTACAATTTCCAGTTCTAGAAAAGTTGGGATATTTTCCAAAATGAAATAAAAACCAAAATCTGCAACACGTTAATTCATGTCAAACCTTTATTTCACTGGCAAAATCATGAGGGGAAGATTTTTAATCCTTAAACAGACCAACTTCATTGTATTCTGTCAATACTTTACACATTTAGATCATAATTCATTTTACCAACACTTTTCAGTCGTTTAGGAACTGAAGAGACTAATTGTAGCAACTTCGCAATTGGAATTTTTGCCCATACTTATGTCCGTGGTGGCCGTTGTCTGGTTCTTCTCTTCATGAAGCCCCATATGTTTTCAATAGGCAGAACTGCACTGGCAGCAGGTCCGTCAAGCTCACACACACACACACACACACACACACACACACACTCTGTTTCTACAAGGCCACACTGTTGTAGCCCATGCAGAATGTAGTCTGGCATCGTCCTGCTGAAGAAAGCATGGACATCCCGGGAAGAGACGTCGCCTTGATGGCAGCATGCGTCTCTCTAAAATCCTCCTATACACCTCAGAGTCAATGGGACCTTCACGTACATGCAGTCCACCCATGCCCCCCCCCCCCCCTCCCATCATAGATGATTTTTAACAAAAATATTTGTCACAGTAGCATGACGGTTCCTGAGGGCCTGAGTCTTTCTGAATTCACAATATTATGGACTGTAGATGTTGAAAGATCTAAATTCTCTGAAACTTCTGTTGAGAGATGTTCCTTTTGAACTGACCGATAATTGTCTCCCAAACTTTGGCCCGAAGGGGTGGAGCCACCATCCAATCCCGCATGCAACGACTGAGCCTGTGACGGAGGCTACTTTCATAGCCACTCATGATCCCTCACCTGCAGCCAATCAGCTCCTCAATGTGGAGTTTTCCAAATGTCCGTAACTCTGTCCCAACTTTTTTTTTTTCTCGAGTCTGCTGCAGCCAATCAAATTCTAGATTTGTGTTTATTCGAAAAATATAATTCTCAGAGCAAATGCGAGTAAAATGCACAGAATATGCGACACAAACATCGTTCATTTGAAAGCCGAAGCCAGTTTGACCGTCCTACACCCTCTGCCATGCCCCGTCCGCTCAGCCCCGCCCACCACCTGCCCCACTTGATGTCGGACGAAGGACCCGGTGGGACGCGGGCGGTTTGTTTTCCGCTCTCCATCAGCTCAAAGATTCGCAACTTCTCTCTCTGAGCGCATTCAGCACTTTTTCACCTTGTCAAAAAAAAAAAACCGCTGTCTTTCTCTTCTTCCATGAGTGAGCCTGACCCCGATGGAGAGTGTTGAGGGCTTTTTTTTCCCAGAATGCATCTCCCTCCTCACTCTGATAGCTGTTAGCGGCGGCCCCTCGAGGCCCTGATGGCGGGACGAGAAGTGACAGCTCTGTCCCCCCAGCACACAAACAGCCATCAAGGCCTTTCTGCTAATGGCCAAACTGGCTTTTTAAGCTTGCATCTTTTTGTGCGTGTGTGTGTGTGTGTGTGTGTGTGTGTGTGTTGGGCATATTCATTTATTCATGGCTCTTTCTCTCTTCTTCTCTCGTCTTATCCTCCCCTCCACCCACCCTTGACTCTCTGTCCCCTCTCTTTCTGCCCTCCCCCCTCCCTCTGAGTAGCAGCTGTATGCAGCTCAGTTGGCAGCCATGCAGGTGTCTCCGGGGGCCAAGCATGGCGCTGTGCCTCAGCCCAACCTGGCAACCGGCACACACTCGCCCACCAGTGGCCACAGCGAGAAGAGCAGGAGCAGCCCGCCGCCCAAGCCCAAGGTACGTCTGCCCCGGGGGGTCCAGCCTGCTGCAGCTGCATGCCTGCGTGCCTGCTGCACGTGTCCATGCACGAACGCTTGTACGGGGGAATCATGTTTGTGTCCTGGCTTAAAAGAACAGATCGGATTTGCGCAAATTTGACCCGGGTGCGGTCCATCAGCCGAGACATGTTCAGAACTTGCTTCTTTAGTTAAAAAAAAACAGGAGCTACGAGGCTAACGATGCTAACACTAGGGCCCTGTTTTGACGCTCTAAGCTTAGAGTCCTTAGAGTCATGACTCTCTTAATCATTCCGAGGTGTGGTTTGGGCGTAACATGCAATAAACCAATCAAAACGGCCCATCACCTCCCCTTTAAAAGGCGGAGCTAGGGTGGAGCTATTATAACGGTGTGTTTAAACCCAATGGGCGTTCGGTGAGGAAGCGGAACCTGCTGCTCGTGCACGAGGTGAAAGCGTGAGAGCGCATCATTTACAGGAGCAGCTCTGTGGGTGTAAAAAGTGAACACTGACTCTGATAGAAAGGGGTCAGAACACACAGTGCAGCACTGTTTCAGCAGCATGAGGTGGTCTTAATGTTACGGCTGATCGGTGTAGACGTTCGTTCTCGGCACTAAAAGGGGGCAGTACAGAATTTGACCCCCCGGTGCACGTGTGCACTTCTTCAGAATCATTGACAGAATCATTGACCTTGTTGCCATGGCTACGTCTACCTGAGTCCAGGTACACCCACCCCCCTCCCAATCCCCCTCCAGCCAGTGTGACCGTATGGGGGGGGGGGGATTGTGGGGTGGGGGTTGTGTGTAGTGGAGCAGAAGCAGAAGCTCCATGAATATGAGGCGCAGCAGGGATAAAAGCCACCGGCCTGGCCGCTCTCGCCTCCCGCCGCGAGTCGGGCAGCCTGCGGGCCGCACGCCCCGGCCAAGCCCATTTCGTCCTGCCCGCTGCACAATGGCACAGGCTGCGGGGCGCCCGCTGCTGAATAAACATGTGTTTAGCCCCCTCGGCCTCCGGTCCTCGCTCCGCCGAGCCCCTGTCAGAGCCCAGATCGGGGCCGTGTTGAGCCGCGCTGGACTGAGACTGACGTCTGTTTGGACACGCGGAGGACGAGGCCTGGCTCACCACCATGTGTCTGTTAGAGGAAGCAGGGCCCTGTACATACAAATCTCCCTCTCTCTCACTCTTTCTCTCTCTCTCTCTCTCTCTCTAATTGACTCTATCTCTGTCTCTCTTTTTCTCTCTCTCTCTCTCTGTCTCCCTCTGTCTCTCTCTCTCTCTCACTCTCTCTGTCTTGCACTATTTCTGTCTCTCTCTTTCACTCTCTGTCTCTCTTTCTCTCTCTCTCTCTCTCTCTCTCTCTCTCTCTCTCTCTCTCTCTCTCTCTTTTTCTCTTCCTCTCAGACTGTCTCTCTCTGTCGCTCTCTCACTCTTTCTCTCGCTCTCTTTCTCTCTCTCTATCTCTGTCTCTCTGTCTTTCTCCATCTCTCTTTTCTATATCTCTGTCTCTATTTCTCACTCTCTCTCTCTCTCACTCTTTCTCTCTCTCTTTCTCTCTTTCTCTATATCTTTCTCTCAGTTCGTCCATCTCTCTTACCTTTTTTTTTTTGTAATGTGGCATCTTTCCCTTTCTTTCTCTCTCTCTCTCTTTGCTGAGCTGTGGATGTTATCAGGGTCTCTGAGGGAGAGCAGTGGAGGCACCTGACCCCTGACCTCAGATAGTGGTCATTGATTGCCCGTGGCCCCCCACCCGTCGTCCTGTGAGAGGCCACTGTGTAATGAACGCAGCTGCTCCTCGGGCACACGAGCCTCTTCCTGCTCTATTAGCATTTATATAGAGAGACTGGAGAGAGGAGAGAGCAGCGCAAGAGCGAGCGCGAGAGTGGGGCAGCTGAAGTGGTGCTATTGATAATGATGCTGGTGGAGGTGGTAAAGAGGACGATGACAATGATGGTGGTAAAGACGATGGCTGTGGTGGTCATGGGGATGATAATGGTGGTACTGGTTATGATGGTGATGGTGGTGGTGATGATTGTGATGGTGATGGTGGTGATGTTGGTGGTGATGATTGTGATTGTGATGGTGATGGTGGTGATGGTGATGTTGGTGGTGATGATTGTGATGGTGATGGTGGTGATGGTGATGGTGATGTTGGTGGTGATGATTGTGATGGTGAGGTGGTGATGGTGATTGTGATGTTGGTGGTGATGATTGTGATGGTGGTGATGGTGGTGATGATTGTGATGGTGATGGTGGTGATGGTGATGGTGATGATTGTGATGGTGATTGTGGTGATGGTGATGGTGATGATTGTGATGGTGGTGATGGTGATGGTGATGGTGATGTTGGTGGTGATGATTGTGATGGTGATGGTGGTGATGTTGATGTTGGTGGTGATGGTGAGGTTGGTGGTGATGATTGTGATGGTGATGTTGGTGGTGATGATTGTGATGGTGATGGTGGTGATGGTGATGTTGGTGGTGATGATTGTGATGGTGATAGTGGTGATGGTGATGTTGGTGGTGATGATTGTGATGGTGATAGTGGTGAGGATAATAATAGCACTGTTATGATGGTGATGATAATGGTGGTACTGATTATGATGGTGGTGATGGTGGTGGTGATTATTGTGATGGTGATGGTGGGAATTATGTTGGTGGTGGTGATGATAATGGTGGTGGCTCTGGTTATGATGGTGATGGTGGTGATGGTGATGATTGTGATGATGATGGTGGTGGTACTGGTTATGATGGTGATGGTGGTGATAATGGTGGTACTGGTTATGATGGTGATGGTGGTGATAATGGTGGTACTGGTTATGATGGTGATGGCGGTGGTGATTGTGATAATGGTGGCTCTGGTTATGATGGTGGTGGTGGTGATGATTGTGACGGTGATGATGATGATAATGGTGGTCCTGTTTTTGACAGTGATGGTCGTGATGGTGGTGGTAGTGATGGTGGTACTGGTTATAATGGTGATTGTGGAGGTGGTGATGGTCATTATAATGGAGATGATGGTGATGGTATTGGGGGTGATGAGGGTGATGATGATGATGATGAAGGCCAGAGCCTGTTGCAAAACACAGACCCCGAAATGCACTTACGAACTTAACGACCAAGAGCGGTCTCTCTCTACACCCCCCCCCCCCCTCTTGCTTTTAAACCTCACCCCCCGCCGCCCACTCGCTCTCCCTGTGTGATCCTGCGTCTCCATCCTGGGGTTGCCCTTGGGGAACAGGAGGGCAGCATGTATATTTCAGGGCTGCTGTGTCCCAGGGAGCGCTCCACCTTCTCTCTCTTTCCTTTTTTCCTCTCCACATCTCTCCGTTTCTCCCCTCTTTCCTCTCATTTGGAGCGCTCTGCTGTGTCAGACAGCTGTTTGGACTGAGGCGCACACAGGCTTAAGTGCTTTACCCCGAGGGGGGTGACCCACAACTCAGGTGTGTCCACACACACACACACACACACACAGAACTCCATTACAGTTCTCCCTCTGATGCTTTTGGTTCTTCAAAGAACCAAAAATTTTATTTCACATAATGGTGAAAAGTGGTGAACTGCGACTATTACAGCTCGCTCTTCGGTTCCTGGGTCCTGGGTTTGCTCCTTTCTGTGTGGAGTTTGCATGTTCTCAACATGTTTGCAAGCGTTTCTGCCCTGGATCTCTGGTCAGGTGGGCTGGAGATGCTACATTGCCCCCTAGGAGTGACTGTGCTTGTCTGGGTGTCTGCCCAGCAATGGATGGGTGACCTGTCCAGGGTGTTTCTCCACTTTTTGCTCCATGAGCACTGGAAAAGGCTCCAGCAGCCCCATGACCCTCTTTAGAATAAGCAGCTCAGGGGATGGATGGATGGATGGATGGAGGGATGAAGGGATGGATGGATGGATGGAGGGATGAAGGGATGGATTGATTGATTGATTGATTGATTGATTGATTGATGGATGGATGGATTGATGGATTGATTGATTGATTGATTGATTGATTGATTGATTGATTGATTGATTGATTGATTGATGGATGGATTGATTGATTGATTGATTGCATGTTGCCATTGCAGAATGAGTCTTGTTCTAATTATAAAAAATGTCCTGTTCCGAATTGTCCTGTTAAGGGGGTTGGATATATTAGGCAGCAAGTGAACAGTCAGTTCTTGAAGTCGATGTGCTGGAAGCAGGATCTGAGCTCCTTATTGTGATGTTCTGAGTCGGAGCGTCTCCAGATCAGCAGGTCTTGTGTGCAGTAGTTAGTACCTGCAATAAGTGATCAACTGGTGAATGGACGACAGGGTCATGGGCACCCGAGGCTCCCTGATGCGCGTGGCGAGCGAAGGCCCGTTTGTTCTCCCGCTGCACAAGTTGTAAAGAGGTCAGAGCACAGGGCGCAGTTTTTCCTCTAATTCTACCTGCTCTCCGGAGAGCGAGAGCGAGCGCTGACGTGGCCACAGAGCCGGTGTGGAGATGCGGCGGCGGCGGAGCAGCATATGTCCAATTACGGGGCTGAAAGGCAGAGCGGCAGCGCGGCGTTTGTGATTCGTGGCCGCAGGGGGCCCAGCGGAACGCTGCGAGCGTCTGATCTGCGAGCGGGAGTCCCTGTCGGGGTTTTTTTTTTTGGAGGGGTTTTGTTTTGTTTTTTGCGGTTCACCCAAATAGGGGAGTAATGATGGTGGGGGGGGGCATTCTTTAACCACCGTGGCCACGAAACAAGTGGCAAAACCAACGACTGGCGACCCGGGCCACTCACTGATGCACGTGGGGTCTGGTCAGAAGAGCTACTGTGGTGTAGAAAGTGACGCTGACTCTGATAGTTCGGGGTCAGAACACACAGTGCAGCACAGTC
>JBBPDA010000126.1:30150720-30160902 GCA_037974385.1 Arnoldichthys spilopterus | reverse complement strand
TACCTTCATGTACATTTTTGGGGCATCCTCAGATTGGTTTATTTTTGACACTAACACAGTTAAATCACCTAGAAAATGACTCCACAATACATTTTTATACCAAATATTTCTTTATTTTCTTGAAAACGACATTTTAATGTTGTAGAAAAATGATGTCAATGTAAAAGTCAGGCTGAATTTTTCAAAAGTACTATTTTTTTCTGCTTGAAATCATCAAAAAGTATCACAGTACAGTCCAAAGAAGCCAGTGCAGGCCTTATTAGGCATAAAACTTGACATGACTTTTTGTCCAAAATTGCAAAAATACGTAAGGCTATAGCCTTACCTTCATGTGCATTTTTGGGGCATCCTCAGATTGATTTATGTTTCATACTCACACAGTTAAATCACATAGAAAATGCCTCCACAATACATTTTTATACCAAATTGGTTTTTATTTTCTTGATAATTACATTTTAATGTTGTAGGAATATGTTGTCAAAGTATGAATCAGGTTGAATTTTTCAAAAGTACACATTTATTCTGGTTGAAATCATCAATAGTATCACAATACAGTCCAAAGAGGCCAGTGCAGGCCAAATTAGGCATAAAACTTACAATTACTTTTTGTTCAATTTCGCAAAAATACGTAATGCTATAGCCTTACCTTTATGTGCATTTTTGGGGCATCCTCAGATTGGTTCATTTTTGATACTAACACAGTTAAATCACCTAGAAAATGCCTCCACAATACATTTTTATACCAAATATTTCTTTATTTTCTGAAAAATGACATTTTAAAGTTGTAGAAAAATTATGTCAATGTAAAAGTCAGGCTGAATTTTTCAAAAGAACAAATTTATTCTGCTTAAAATTATTGAATAGTATCACAATACAGTCCAAAGAAGCCAGTGCAGGCCAAATTAGGCATGAAACATGCCATTACTTTTTGTCCAATTTTGCAAAAATACGTAATGCTATGGCCTCATCATTATGTGCATTTTCATGACATCCTCAGATTGATTTATGTTTGATACTAACACTGTTAAATCACCTAGAAAATGAATCCACAATACATTTTTATACCAAATACTTCTTTATTTATTTAAAAAAGAAATTTTGGGATGTAGGAAACTGTTGTACATATAAAAGTCAGGCTAAATTTTTCAAAAGTACTATTTTTTTCTGCTTAAAATCATCAAAAATTATCACAATACAGTCCAAAGAAGCCAGTGCAGGCCTTATAAGGAATAAAGCTTTATACCAAATACTTCTTTATTTATTTAAAAATGAAATTTTAATGATTTAGGAAACTGTTGTACATGTAAAAGTCAGGCAAAATTTTCCAAAAGTACTATTTTTTTTTTTTTATTTATCACAATACAGTCCAAAGAAGCCAATGCAGGCCAAATTAGGCATAAAACTTGACATGACATTTTGTTCAAAATTGCAAAAATACGTAAGGCTATAGCCTTACCTTTATGTGCATTTTTGGGGCATCCTCAGATTGGTTCATTTTTGATACTAACACAGTTAAATCACCTAGAAAATGCCTCCACAATACATTTTTATACCAAATATTTCTTTATTTTCTGAAAAATGACATTTTAAAGTTGTAGAAAAATTATGTCAATGTAAAAGTCAGGCTGAATTTTTCAAAAGAACAAATTTATTCTGCTTAAAATTATTGAAAAGTATCACAATACAGTCCAAAGAAGCCAGTGCAGGCCAAATTAGGCATAAAACTTACAATGACTTTTTGTCCAATTTTGCAAAAATACATAAGGCCTTACCTTTATGTGCATTTTTGGGGCATCCTCAGATTGTTTTTTGTTTGATACGAACATAGTTAAATCACCTAGAAAATGACTCCACAATACATTTTTATACCAAATTGTTCCTTATTTTCTTGAAAACGACATTTTAATGTTGTAGGAATATTCAAGTTCAAGTTCAAGTTTATTGTCATACACAGGTAACAATGAAACATCATTACCAGCAATGAAATTCTTGGAATCAGAGCCTCCTCAAAGATTGCACAGTAAAGATTGCACACAAATGGTTTATTTTTGACACTAACACAGTTAAATCACCTAGAAAATGCCTCCACAATATATTTTTATACCAAATATTTCTTTATTTATTTGCAAATTACATGTTAATGTTGCAAGAATATGTTTTCAGTGTAAAGGTCTTGAAATCATAATACACAATACAGTCTAAAGAAGCCAGTGCAGGCCAAATTAGGCAGGAAACTTGCCATGATATTTTGTTCAATTTTTCAAAAATTTATAATGCTATAGCCTTGCCTTCATGTGCATTTTTGGGGCATCCTCAGATTGCTTTATTTTTTATACTAACACAGTTAAATCACCTAGAAAATCCCTCCATATAACATTTTTATACCAAATATTTATTTTCTTGAAAATGACATTTATTGTTATAGGAATATGTTGTCAATATAAAAGTCAGGCTGGATTTTTCAAAAGTACAAATTTATTCTGGTTGAAATCCTCAAAAGTATCACAATACAGTCCAAAGAGGCCAGTGCAGGCCAAAAATAAAAACAGTAAAACAATAATAAACAGTAAAAAATAAACATAACTAATAAAACCAATGTATACAAATAATGAAAAAAAGAGAAAATCAGATATAAATAAAAAAAATGTCATCACATCTGCCTCAACTGATGCCATAGGCTAAAGAAAAGGTGTGAGTCTTGGGGGGGGGGGGGGTTGGTAAGAGAAAATAGAGTTGTTACATTATAGCCAAATATCTGTAGGCAGCTGCAGCTATGTAGGGGTTTTGCTTTGCATACCTGATCGGCCAATCGGGAGCTTCATCTGAGTTATCTGGATCTTGTCTAAATCTCCAACGGTTCTTCTAAACCTTCCTTATTGACAATACGAACAGTGAAAATTACATTAGATCTCTTCTACAGTCTTCTCTTGTCCACAGTCTTCTCTTGCTTATTCTTAGTTTCAGACCTCAGTCGGCTGATCCCAGGCCTGCTTGCTGGCCACATCCTTTTTTATGCTCTGGAATTGTTTACATCTACCTTGGCTTAAGGCCCAATGAGCCAACTTAGCTCTGAGAACAATAGCACTAGTGCAAGGGTGCCCTGCTCCAGTCCTGGAACCAGTATCTAGCACCGGTTCAACTCACCTGCTCATTGCCCAAACTACCAGCCTGTGCTAGACACTGGCCTTCCAGGACTGCATCTGGGCAACCCTGTGGTAGTGAATCGACTGAGGGTGCCCAAACTTTTGCATCTGCCGTATTTTATGTATTTTTTTTGTTTTAGTTTAGTAAATTCAGCAAATATATGGCAACCCTGCACTTAAATGTGTATTAATGTGCCATGTTTGTTAGTTCCAGGCAGATTTGAGTGGCGTGATTTGTGCAGGGGTGCCCAGACTCCCCCCTGCTGTTGTAAGCTGGCGAGGTCTCCGTGTCTGCTTAGAAACATTTATCTAATTATCACTGAACACATACGATCACTGCAAAGTATAACTCAGTATTTCTGTGTTTCGGGAATGTGCAACGCCCAGGCAGGTTGGTAGTGGGCGGATGAGAGTCCGGCCGACAGGGGGCGTTGGCAATGCTTCACCATGGTGACGGCAGTCAGTGCTTACGTGAGCCACCTGGGCCGAAGCCCATATAAGCATGGCTGTCTCATCAGGCGACATGGAGTCCTCCACTTCTTGCAGGGAATGCACCTTACACCAAATCATCCATAACATTAAGACCACCTGCCTAATGCTGAGTGTGTCCCTCCTGCTGCTGGAGCAGCTCTGACTGTGCTGCACTGTGTGTTCTGACCCCTTTCTATCAGAGTCAGCGTCACTTTCTACACCACAGTAGCTCTTCTGTGGGACCAGACGCACTAGCCTTCACTCCCCACATGCATCAATGAGCCTCGGGTGCCCGTGACCCTTGGTTGTCCTTTCTTGGATCACACCTGGAACACTCCACGAGACGTCAAGAACATCACAGTTAGGCCCTTGCCAAAGTGGCTCAGATCATTATGCTCCTGCTTCCAGCACATCGACTTCAAGAACTGACTGTACACTTGCTGCCTAATATACCCCCCCCCCTCGACATGTACTACTGTAATGAAACAACTAAACAGCCAATGTTGACTTCACTTGCCAGTGGTCTTAATGTTATGGCTGATCAGTGTATAACACAATGCTTAAAAATGAATAACGGAAATCGGATTCTAGGAAACAGGAAGTGAAGTGTTGATCACCGACTGCGATTGTGGGAGCATGTGCTCAGCCATAAGACCCAACAGGCCAACAGCTCGGAACCACGCAGCAGTTTAGTTTTGCATCTTTGGGTGAAGCTGGTTTCCCCCAGCGGGGCTCCTGAACCCCAGGCTCATGCTTCCACACGCGCTCCCTCGTTACAGGCCCTTTAGAGCCGTAATATGTCGCAGCGTAAACTTCATTCAGGTCTAAATTGCCTTTAAAAGGAGAAAAGAGAAAAGTTGTTGCGCAAATTAACACTAACAAGGCTCCGCGCTAAACAATGCGAAAGCTAATGAGGTTAGAGGGAGAGGAAACGGGAGCGGGCGAGCGAGCGGTGTACAATTACCCCGAATATAAATATCCCCACATGTTTAAAGAAACATTAATCAGATAAAAATAGACCGAAGGAGTCTCTCTCTCTCTCTTTTTTTTTTTTTTTTGGTGATTAACGAGGTGAGACTTGTGCTAATTACTGCTTCCTCTGCTCGTAATTAGGTTGGCGCGTCTAATCAAGATGAATGAGGACCCTGACCCGCTTCCGCTCCCCGCGCCATTGTTCCGCACCGTTAAAGCTTCCGCCTTCACGGCTTCCGGCGGCGCCTCGCTTGTTTGTTTGTTTGTTTGTTTGTCCGTATTAGGCACGAAAATACAGACGCCCGGCGTCAAGGTGACGCGCTGTAATTCGCACACAAGCGCAAAGGCGCCAAACGTGAAACAGAAGAAACTGTTTGCGAGAAAAGAGAAACTGAACCACTGATCAGCCATAACATTAAACCCCCCTGCTTAATACGGTGTAGGTCCTCCATCTGCCCCCCCCCCCCCAGTTGTGAGGTGGGGCCTCCATGGATCAAACTAGTCCAGCACGTAACACAGACGCTCGGTCCGTTTGTGAGCTGGGGAATCTGGAGGCCGAGCCAACACCTTGAACTTTTGGTCCTGTTCTTCAGACTCGTCCTGAGCAATGTCGGCACTGCCATTAAAGAACACCATCCCCATAAAGGGGTGAACGTAGTCTGCAACAATGTTTAGGGACGTGCTACGTGTCAAAGTAGCATCCACATGAATGAGGGATCCAGCAGAACACGGTCCAGAGCATCACACTGCCTCCGCCACGTTGCCTCCTTCTCATAGAGCATCCTGGTGCCATCTCGTCCCAAAGCTGGCCGGCCGTGTGACTTATCAGACCAGGCCACCTTCTTCCATTGCTCCATGGTTCAGTTCTGATGCTCACCGGTCCATTGCGGGCACGGTGGACAGGGGTCAGTATTGGCACTCTGACTGGTCTGCAGATACATAGCCCCATGCGGAGCGAGCTTCTGTGGAAAAGGGTACCTGTTTTCAGCTTCTCCTGGACTACCACCACTAGTGAAGCGGAAGTGACTATTTGTCATTGTGAACACACTCAAGCACCACAGCGAAATGTGACCTCTGCATTCAACCCATTACACGTGCACACATGGAGCAGCTATCAGGAGCAGTGTAGCGGGGCAGTGCCTTGCTCAAGGGAACCTCAATAGAGCCCGGTGCTGAGACTTGAACCTGCGACCTTCAGGTCCCAAGGGCAATGTCCTAACCACTAGGCCTCAGCTGCCCAAGGTACAAGAGTGGCTCCTCTGGAAAAACAACCTGCGATGACTGACGGTACCTCATGGTGTTCTGCCTGCTCAGCGGTGGACAGGAGAGCCCCTCAGAAGGTCACCAGCACCACCCAGTGGTTCCTACTCCACTGCTCCCCAGCTGCTGTTGCTAGTCGCCCACTGCTCCACGTGTGATGGGTTAAATGCAGAGGTCAGATTGGTTCTGGAGAACTTTGTGTGTGATGGGGTGTGTTCACAGTGACAAATAGTCACTTTTACCCCTTTTACACCAAACTGGTGCCTGTGCTGGTTCCAATGCTAGAACGAGTTCTACCCATTTTCACCAAAATAAAAGTATGGCTCCACTAAACCGGTCCCAAAGTTGGAACCGTTGACGTGAGCGGCTGTGGGCGGGGCCGCTGCAGGAAATGCGCCAACATTTTGCTTAAAACATGGGCAAAAGCAACAGTGGCGGCGAAAAAGTCGATTCAGCAGTGGTTTGTGGCTTTGTTGGCACTTTGGGCATCAACAGAAATGCAAAAGAACCGGGCGGAAACTGAGAATAAACAAAGTATATGAGGAGCATATATGTTCAAGCACTTTAAATGCTAAGCAGAACTTTCCAGCATATTCTGGAACTATGAGAACTGTCCAGAAGTTTCTAGAACGTTCTGAGACCATCCAGTTCAGACGTCCGTGTGCAAAGAGCCTTAGATGCCAGGAACAAAAATTGTGGAACATTGCATGTGGGGGTGGGGTGGATTTCGTAACCACCAGTAGATGAGACTCTCGCTGGCCAGTCAATTATATCAAGTTCAGGAACTACTGGCGATTCCAAAATCCAGGAGTGGAACCTGGATTCAAGGTCCAGATTTGAGAACCCCTGGATCATAGGGAAGGTTCTCATGGTGCTTTTTGAGAACCAGCCTATAGGTTCTAAGGCAGCACTAGCTCTGCACTAGCCCTAGCGCCAGCACTGCCCCAGTGGAAAACAGGTCTTTCAGAAGACAAAATGTTTCAGTTTGTCAAATTTTTATTGTAATAACCAAGAACAGCAGCCGTTTCCCCTTAAAAAAAGATTATCGGTGATCTGCAGGAAGGAGAAATGAGATTTACGATGTTTTATTTCCGTTCCGAAGATGTAAATACAGACTCTGAAGTGCAACCCTACAACCTTCTATGGATCATCTCTTTCAGGTTATTGATTGTACAGTATTTATATCAATTCTTTTAAAAAACGATAAATCTCCCATATGTACAGTGACACACGACACACACAAGCAAAAAAAAAAAAAAAAAAAAAGGACCTGTTTAAAAGATACATATACATATACACACGTATACTACAGCCGGTAGTGGACGCTCGCACGGCGCGGCGCCTTCCTCGCAGACCTGCTTCTATGACGTACGATCAGAGCACGGATCCGCTGATAAAAGTGGAGATGAGATGATGATGATGAAGGCGATGAATCGATCCGGGCCTGCCTTGGTTTCTCGGGCCCAGATACCAGCGTTCCCCCTACCTGTGTTCCATGAGGACCGAGAACATCGAGAGAGATCTAGAGATCTACGCTTCACAGTATCTATCAGCATGGGCGGCTGTGATGCAGCCGAGCAGATATGAGAAAAATGGGGGGGTGTGGGGTTGGGGGTTGGGAGGTGGTCTCCAAGACCAAGAATCATTTGTTAACCTGGGTGGAATGTGGCTAGATCGCATTTTTTTTTGACCGGGATATTTCTTAATTGGGAATTTGTGCTGGGGCGGAGCCCTGGACAGCCAGCCCCGCCCACTTTAACCCCATGTACTTCGAGAGGTCCGAGCACGGTGTGTCCGCCAGCTGCTCTCGTCGTTAAGGCATCGGGGCGAAACAATTCACCTGTGACTTCGCGACAAACGTGCACACGAATCGTTTCGAACACAGTTAAACTGGTATAAAAACTGCGTCTCGCGTGACTCGAGGGCGGGTTGGGGGGTGTGTGCATGGTGCACAAGCAAAGAAATCTCAGCACTTCGGTGTAGCGTTTCAGCGTGAGGATGAAAGCTATGGGCTCGACGTAGAAAAAGTACCCTCTTCTCAAAGACAGGCTGACCCCCGCTGACACCTGGTCGCTTCGTGCGTCTTGAGTGTCGAGATCATTTCTGAGCCACGTTAGCACGCAGGTGTGAACGCACTTAAAGCGGATTCAAATCTGATCACTCGAACCACTTCAGGAGGAGGCCCGAGGCCCGTTCCAGGCTCACGTTACAGCGGCATGGAACACATCCGTTCTTCCGAGCTTCCAACTACAGAGAAACTACCTCCAGCAGCTTTCAACTACAGATAAACTACCTCCAGCAGCTTTCAAAAGAAAGACAGAAGTGAAGAAAACTACGACGGAGTGTGGATTTCTCCACAGCGGCAACAGCCAGTCATGTGTTTTGGGGGAGTGGCTTTGGAGAGCGCTCCGAATTGGGGGTGGGGCGATTTTGCCTTTGTACTTTTTCAAAAGTGAACGCAGCATCCACAGTCCAGCTCATCTCCTGCTGCGAGTTTCTCCTCGGAGTGTGACGTCGGCTCTGGTTCTGATCCAGTCTGAAGTGACCAGGTGTAAACAGGGTCTCCGGGTCATGTGGAAAAGTGGTTCACAGTGGTGGGATGGGGGCAGGAAACTAGAAAAAAGCGCTCAACCAAGTTTCCGTTGGTCCCTGAACTGTGGTCCCTGACTGTAAACCTACACTAACTCGCAGCCGCCAGATGTTTGCATCATAAGGACAGTGTAAACAAGCAGAGGTTTCAAGCTAAGGGGGTATGGTGGTGCGCTCAGGTGCCCTCGCAGCCATCGGAGGCTTCTCCACTCGGCAAGGAGTGAGAAGGTACAGAGAGAACAGGGCTGGTTTGGTCTCTGGGGGGTGGGGTGGGGTTTTTTTTTTTTGGCTGTCGTTGGTCCCGACACCTTCCGCTGCAGGGAGACGGAACGAAAAGAAAACTCCACATCGTGCTCAGCTGCAGAACATCTGGTGACATCGACCCTTAGCCTCCAGGCTCCTCCCGGCCCAGCGGCACAGACAACCTACTGCAGCTCTTGGTTTGTCAACAAAACTAAAGGAGGTTTGAGGCGGCCCTGAACAGATGCAGATGTTTCCAGGGCGCGTTTACTTTTCTTTTTGTTTGGTTTTTTTTGTTAGTTGGTTTTTTTTTGATGCCTTCAGTCCAGTAAGTGCAGCGTTAAATCCGCAGGCAGAAGAGCCCTGTTGGTACTGCCCATGACCACAAGAGGGAGCCCTACTCTGGAGAGGAGCACAGACGGAGAGCGGAGAGAGACTATTCTGGAAAGTTCAGTGCTGTGACTTCTGGCTTCATCTTGAAGTACTGGTCGAAGCGAAGAACTGCGTATCTAAAAAAAATAAAATAATAATAATTAATATGTTTTCGTAAAATAAAAAAGGCAAATATGAATACGGTCATTTAATTAAATAAATAAGTAAATAAAATGTAATATTTCATTCCCTTTTAGAAATCTCACAGTCAGACCTCTTCTCCAAGAGGTCGGGTTTGTGTTCTCATCTCGGTTCATTGATTTTTTGTGTGATTATATCATTTTTAAAGTATTTTTTATTTCTCCTGCTTTTTTAATATTCACGTTAAATGTAATATGCATTTCATATAGTATTTCCTTTATTTTTAGGAAGCTTTTAGTTTTTACTTTCTATTACTTGTTTATTAAAACTGTTACTTTCTCTTTGTTTTTTAAAGCTTTTAAAAATGACTGATTTTTGCTTAATGTTTTGAATTGACAGTCACTCATTTCTTCGTTATTTATTAATCTGTATAATTTTTTCCCCTTTAGCACAATGGGAAGCGTGAAAGTGTACGACTGGTGCTATAAAGTTTGCTATATAAGGTTTATAACAGTCCCTCACTTGTCATGTATTTCCTTGGCCACAAGGGGGCGACTAAGATACAGTAGACTCCTCAAGTCAATAATGTGGTATAAAAATAAACCTCTTATTCTTATTATAAATATCATTATTATTCATTGTTATCATCATTATCATTATTTACTTGGCAAAAAAAGACATTTATAGAACATTGTTACTGCCAGACAAAATCCCTGATTTGAAACACCAGAAATGAAGAATTTCACAGTACATTTTACATTGACCTCCATAATAACAGTATTTGTGCATTTTCTTGTACAGTTGACATTTTGGACATACAAGGTTTTTTATCCAAAAGCAACATTCTGTGAATAAAACACTTACCCCAAAAAATCAAAATCAATGGTGGAATACTGAGCCTGAATCAACGCCCACAGGCCCCAAAAGAAGTGAGATGCCTAGAGAAAGAGAGAGAGAGAGAGAGAGAGAGAGAGAGAGAGAGAGAGAGAGAGAG
>JBBPDA010000126.1:30080177-30093704 GCA_037974385.1 Arnoldichthys spilopterus | reverse complement strand
TATCAGTACATTACAGAAAATAATGAACTTTATCACAATATGCTAATTTTTTGAGAAGGACCTGTATATATATATATTAAAAGTTTTTTATTTAACAGAGAGGTCTCAGCTGGAGAAAGGGTTCCCCAAAAGTTTGGGATTCCAAAGACAAAGACAGCAGAGGAAGCAGTCAGGATCACAGGTCCTCAAAGCATTGAAGTCCCCTGAGCCTAGAAAAATTTAGTCCTGAACAATGGTTAGGCAAAGAGTATATACCAAACCACAAGACTGAATGAGTTTGTTCTACGTATGGAACCAGTTTCAGCCAGTTGTGACAGTCATGGGGCCTGAGCACCGAAAAGTCTGGGTTCTGACGGAATAGAGTGTCCTTGATGGGAGATTGATGCTGAAGTGAAGGGAAGTCCCGAATGATGGGTCAATCACTGTACACAACACCACAACACTGTGTGTGTAAACCATTTCAGCCAGCTGTGAACGTCATAGGGCCCTTAGGGCAGAAAAGTCTGACCTTGATTGGTGATTAAACGCAGAAGCGAAGAGACATGTAATTTAAAATGATTTCAGTTTGTGAGGTGTCAAGGGTCTTGAAGTTTTAAGGGACCTTGGGCCTGAGTGTCTAATTTAGCAGGTCGAATTTAACAATATCATAAAAGAAAATAACAAATATTATTTTAAACTCCAAGACTAGCATGCATTCAGAATAAACTTAAACACATACATGCACTTGCACATGCAGACATTAAAATTGTATGATACTGGTCATCAGCATGCCAAGTTCACAAATAATAATGGCGAATGATCCAGTGTGCACATGTGCAGTTAACTTTGTTAGGAAATTTTCATGGGTAGGAGAAAATTTCAAAACACCGGCGTCGTCTCCCGTGCCACAACTGACCACACCCAAATGCCAAATGCGAGCCTCCCCAGTGCAGCCAGTGCACTCGCCACCCGGAGACAAATAAAACTTCCTGCTACTGGGAATAACGGGGTAGGGAAACTGAACCCAAAGCATGAAAACCAAAAGTCCAGCAGACAACCAAAACGAGCTCTGCTCGAGGCCTGTCTGCCAAAGACATGGAAAAAGGGACAGGGAGACCCACGGACAAACACCCAAGAGCCTTTACCAAACTACCGGTGGGTCCAGTGTAGCCAGCGCAAAACTGCTAGCCAAGGACAAGGACAAGGACTCTGCCAAATGTCCCCAGCCGGAAAATAAAACATTGCCGGAAAATGGGTGAGCATCCACTTCCCGGGACACCTTATTTTCCATCTGTTTTCAGTGTAGGGCCAATCAATTTGTCTAGTGTCGTAACACGCTGTCCACTCCCTGCAGACGCGAGTAGGGTGGCATGTCTTCCCCCTGCACTTGGCTCCTCTGAAAACTCCCACATCGGCAGCGACGCCAGCATGTTGCAACCCCTTACATTTTTGTAAATATTTTATTATATCTTTTCATGGGACAACACTGAAGATATGACACTTTGATACAATGTAAAGTCGTCAGTGTACATCTTGTATAACATAATAAATTTGCGGTCTCCTCAAAATAACTAAACACACAGCCATTAATGTCCAAACCGCTGGCAACAAAAGTGAGTACACCCCTAAGAGAAAATGTCCAAAATGTGCCTATTCCATGTCCTTAGTCTGCTTGTGTATTTTGGGCTTTCTTGTACATCATCTTTAGAAGAGGCTTCCTTCTGGGACAACAGCCATGCAGACCAATTTGATGCAGTGTGCAGCGTATGGTCTGAACACTAACAGGTTGACTCCCCACCCCTTCAACCTCTGCTGCAATGCTGGCAGCACTTATATGTCTGTTTTCAAAAGACAGCCTCTGGAAATGACTTTGAGCATGTGCACACAACTTCTTTGGTCGACCATGGTGAGGCCATGTACTTAGTCTGCTTGTGTATAGCAAACTGTTTTTGGGCTTTCTTGTGCATCATCTTTAGAAGAGGCTTCCTTCTGGGACAAGAGCCATGCAGACCAATTTGATGCAGTGTGCGGCGTATGGTCTGAACACTAACAGGTTGACTCCCCACCCCTTCAACCTCTGCTGCAATGCTGGCAGCACTTATGACTTTGAGCATGTGCACACAACTTCTTTGGTCGACCATGGTGAGGCCTGTTCTAAGTGGAACCTGTCCTGTTAAACCACTGTATGGTCTTGCCCACCGTGCTGCAGCTCAGTTTCAGGGTATTGGCAGTCTTCTTATAGCCTAGGCTCTCTATATGTAGAGCAACATTTTTTTTTCCTGATCTTCAGAGTTCTTTGCCATGAGATGCCATGTTGAACTTCAAGTGACCAGTATGAAAGAGTGTGAGAGAGATAACACCAACTGCTAGTTTAACACACCTGCTCCCCATTCACACCTGAGACCTTGTAACACTAACGAGTCACATGAAACCAGGGAGGGAAAATAGGAAATTGGGCACAATTTGGACATTTTGACTTACAAGCTGTACACGGACTACTTTACATTGTATAAAGTGTCATATCTTCAGTGTTGTCCCATAAAATATTATAAAAATGGTCATGTTTTTTGTATGTAAAGCAGTTTGAACTCTATGAAAGGTGCTGTATAAATAATAATCAATCAAACAATCATCAAAACAGTAATCATTGTTATTATTATTATTATCATCATTATTATTATCATTATTATTACATGACTTTAAACCAAGTGAAGCACTGACCTCCTACTTCGGTCATACCTTTAAATTTTGTGTTTTTTTGAGTTTCAGTAAGTGTAACTGTTATTTCAAAACAGTTATGCCCTCAACACATTTCAATAAAGTGGCAAATTAACAGAGAACATTTAAAATTTTAAAATGTTTATTCACATTAAATATGAGCAAACATCCTGAATCTGTACATTTTATTCAGAAACGGTTTCATGTCTTTCTTAATGAAGTTAGAGAATGAGCAGAAAATCAAAGTGTGTCAGAGTGGTTCTGTTGTGCTTGTGTTATGTGTGTTGTTTTTTGGACAAATGAAACATGACATTTTTTTTACTATTTCTGCATTTCGGTCCAGTCAGAGAGAGGTCTCTTTGGAGTCTCTGAGCTCTATGAGTGGAGGCTGAAAGGACAGGATCTCTGTAAAAGTATGACCTGTAAATGAAGACAGAGAGAATATGTGACACCAGTTTCTGCTCCTGTAGTCATCTCTCTTTTATTCACTCGCTTTCTCCATTTTGCTATTTTTTTCATCCATTCAATATTCATGCTCATTGTCTATTTCTCTGCATCTCTCCACTCTCTTTTCCCTACATATCTTCCTCTGTCTCTATCTCTTTCTCTTTCTCATTTTTCTTCTATCTTCATTGTTCCCCCCTCATTCTTTTACCTCCGTCCCCACTCCCCACTTACGTTTCCATTGCTCCATAGGCAGGTCAGCATTATCCATTGAATGGTCATAGGGCATCGCCTCCGTCTCCTCCTCTGGCTCTCTGAACTCAGAGAACATTGGGAACTCCAGAGCCACAGCAGCACTCACACGTCTGTCAGGGTCTAACACCAGCATCCGCTCCATGGCACTCACCACTAATAATAAATGAACAGACAGATACACCGATCAGCCATAACCTTTAAACCGCCTATAGATAGATTGATAGACAGATAGAAAGACCAACATAGCTTACCATCTGAACTGGCTTTAAAAAAAATTGTGTGCAGGTCTTTTTTTGGCACTTTGGGGAGACTTCTAATGTAATTCTTGGCCTAAAAATGTGACATCAGAAAAATGTTAACCATTGCAATAGATCATGCTCAGCTTCCAGTTAATTAGGTACACCTACCTTTGCTCAACGGCTCTTTCATCAGGTACACCTACTATATGGATGCTTTTTGTAAACGGAAAATTACTCACTGTAGCTCATCTGCTGCTTCAAATTTTATCCCATTATCTGTGCCATCCATCACTATAAAAGTAGTAGTACCATCACAATGCTGTTTAGGGCTGTATCCAGAGGCTTTGCTACAGGGGTCACTGTCTCCACTGAAAATCTGAATGTCCCATTAAATGCCTTTCCCTTTCTCCTATAGAATTACCACTGCTGTTGAGAATGGTCTGCCACCCATATCACTTGTAGCTAGTGGTGGTGTTACAGTCCCTTTAAATTGATGGGCAGCATAGAGGGTGGCCAAAAAAACTCTACACCACAACAGCTGGGCTAAAGCCTGATTAAAAGATAACTCAGTGTATATGCACTGTGTTTGTATTCACACCACTCACATCCTGACTCTGTAGCTTCATGATGAAGTCTTGTGCTGGCGTCCCTGTGATTTTCATGATTTCTCTCAGCTGGTCCAGATCTAGAGCTCAGAGTAAAAGACTAAACCATGCTAAACCAAATGACACAACTATAGGCCAGAACACAGGCTGCACTCAAATGAATCAAGGGACATGATTAACAATCTTGTTACAATGTCTCTGCTTTTAGTTCATGTACATACTGCTATAGTAAACAGTTATGCATGTTACTTGTATACTTGTATACCCTTGTATGTTTTGTTGTGTTTTAAAGTAATTATTTGGAAAGAGAAAGCAAAAGATATCTAAGGCTGGGTTTCCATGGCTGGTTTATCAGGCTGTGCTAAGGATACGATCATTTCCTTTAAAGAGTGGTCTCCCAAGAAGCATCTCTGCCGTAATGCAACCCACTGACCAGATATCAACTAAAAAACAAAAACAAATTCAGTAAGTAACAACAGTAAAAAAGCATGTGTGTTAGGATTGTGTGTGTGTGTGTGTGTGTGTGTGTGTGTGTGTGTCACCTGTTTGTGAATAATGCATCCAGTTAAGAATGACTTCAGGTGCTCTGTACCACCGAGTCACCACATAACCTGTCATCTCTGAGTCAGCCTGCCTCGCAAGACCAAAATCCAAGATCTGCACACAGACTCAGTCTAAGTCATGTCGGGATCACCTACAGTTCAGTTCATCACCATGTCTATTTCTGGTTAATTGCTGGCTAATGATACTAAAACACTAATCTGAAACTGCTTTCTATGAAAATATGTACACTATTGTTCAAAGTTTGTAATCAAAGTTTAATTCAAGACTAAGATAACATGAGACACAAAATAAAAGTTTTTAAATCATCGCTGCATTTCCTGAAAGGAAAAAAAGTTTTGCAACACCTACAAATCCCATTTGAAAAGTAATTCACTTAATAACTGATTGTGTCACCTTTAGGAGTAACAACTGAGATGGAAATTTATGTTCTATCAATTATGGAAAGTCAACGAGTTCAAAAGGCAACAAAGCACAAAGCAACTCTATACTAGAACACTAGCAGCACTATGTTTTACTGCTGGTGTGATGTTCTTATTGTGAAATACTGTGCTAGTTTTATACAGGATGTAACAGGACAATGTCTTCCAAAAAGTTCCAATTCGACTCATAAGTACACAGAAGATTATTCCCAAGGACTTGAATCAAGTTGTTTTGGCAATGCTAGATTTAGGCATTTGCTCTTAACCAGAGCAACTTACAATTTTAATTATATTACAAATGTAGCATTAAAAGTCTTGCCCAAGGACTTGGTGTAGCATGGTGTGTTTAACCAGACACAGAATGAAACCCCAGTCTGCTGTGTTGAGGACAGTCGTAATCTACTAAGCTACACCAACTGCACTAAATGCACTATTGCACAACTATTGCACAACATGTGGAATGAGCCTTTATATTCCCATTGGTTACCACTGGTTTTTACTTTGCAACTATCTCTGGGATACCACTATTGTTCAGTTGCTCTTTCTAATGATGGAATCATGAACACTGACCTCATCAGAGGCGAGTAAAGCTTTTGTGACTTTGCAGGTGAGTTGCCACGGAGTTCTTAGAGGAATTTTGGTGGGTCGGCCACTTCTGAGCAATTAATTTTTTTTTTACACAGTACAGGATAACTTTTTTCCTTCAGTAAATGAAATGAATTAAAAATTTTCTTTTTTGTTTACACAGAATTTTGGTACTCAGGATTTTGTTTAAAGAAGCAAAAAAGGGGGGACAACCCTACATAAATTGAAGAAATCATAGCACTGCACCTATTACTGGTTAATATTCCAATCAGTAAAAAATCTTTTTAAAGTGACTACTTAAATCTTAAGTGCATAGAATCCCTTATAAAACCACATTTTAATCTACATTTTATTTACATTATGCAAAAATGTGGGTTTAGTACCTTCAGCTCACAGTTCTGGTTCACAGCCAGGTTTCCTGGTTTAAGATCCTGTTGAAGACCGACCAAAGATGACATTAGCAATGGCACACATAAATGCTTATTCAACCACCCACCCATATCACATTGTTAGAAACCTACAGAATTATCTCAGTCATTGATTTACAAAAATTGTTATTTTTAAAAAAGTTATTTTACAAGTATATAAAAAATCTAAGACTAAGAGAAGATTTGTGGAGAAAGGATGAATGGGTGTGGGTGTTGAATGGACACCCAGCCCCCCACGCATATAATTAACATGTCAGAGGTCACATACCCGGTGAATGATCCCAGCAGAATGAATATACTGTGGAGATAAAGAAGCAGCAAGTCAAATGCAGACTGAAAATATGAACAGAAATTCCACAGTACACTTCTAAATCCACCTCTGTAAAAGCTGTTGGGAGTACATTAGATTTGGTGTGTCTAACCTTCAGTCCCCTTAGCATTTGATAGACTAGAAAATGCACCCTGTCTTCTGACAATCTTTCCATTTTCATCAGCTTTCCAAGGTCAGTACCCATGAAGGGCATCACCAAGTAACTGCCAGAAACAGCAAAAAGATAAGCTCACAAAGTTAGCTGAGATAAGCAACACTGCCAACACTGGATGCTACATAGAAAACAACAACTCACAAATCCTGGAACCTGTCCAGTGATATTTCAGAAGTGAAGACATCCAGCAGTCCAATCACCTGTTACCAATTAGGCACAATGAAAATTGGTCCCTGAGAATAATCAGTCAAAAGTTGAGCAAATACTCAATGCGGTCAGCTTACATTCTCGTGCTTCATGTGTTTGAGCAGTCTCAGTTCCCTGTAAGCTCGCTTGGCAAAGAGTCTGGACTGGAACGGACGATGGAGTTTCTTTATGGCCACCTGCACACCTGTCTTCCGGTCAATGGCAGAACTGTGAAAAAGAGAAGCAGATGATCAAATACAGGCCAAATGTGAAAAAAAATTTTCCTTGGGCTCATGACGTTGGACAGTAATACAGTAAGGAGTGATGTTTGTACTGCTAGGAACCTTTGTTTGGGTACCCATATGATCATATTTCTAATAAAGACATGGACAAAAAGACTAAGTCCTAGCTATTCACTCTTTCACTTTAGAAAGAAAAAGGTGCCTGTCAAGGGGCCTCCCCACTCTAATGAAGTCATTTATATGCTCATTGGCCTGTTAGGACACATGCATGGGAGATTAACGACTATATTCAGAGTGACCGCTTACGGAAGTATGCAGAGCCCAAAAATAATTACAAAAAAGTTTTTTAAACGTAATGGATAGAGAAATTGTAGTAGTGCCATAGTAGTGCAGTACAGTTGAGATTGGAAGGCCTGTTCTCTGAAACGTCTGAGATGGGACTTCATTTAATTCAGCTGCTTTGCTTGTTTCACAAACAATGCCACCGGTGGGGACTCTTTGTTACTTGCCTACTTGATCGGGAAATGCCGAAAAAATCTGCACGTAACAAAAGTAAAACTGCGTTTGAAACTGGTCAAACTGTCAAAAAGAGATAACACCTTAAGATTTCCAGAGACTGATGTTGCGATTATTTCTGACTCTTCGCGTAATTACACTGAAAATGGCTGACTATCAGTTTAGACTTTTCACTCAGCCTGAACTTCCAACATGTAAAAACACGAATATTCAACAAACGCGCATTGATACTGATAGTGTGAGGGAAATATCACTGTAGCACACGACATCTTATCAGCTGTATAGTTGTGCTCAGTATCTACGGCGACAGCAGTTCTGTACTGTTCCTATAATCGGAATTTACTCACCAGACCGTTCCGTACGCTCCTGTGCCCACTTGGACTAGATCTCTGTACCTTTCCGGGACGTCCCAGACAGTTTTATTAGTTTCCTGGCGGTAGAATCCTGTCCTAATACGAAGTGACATTCTGTCACGAGTTTGGTTCGGGCACTCGGTGTACGTCCACACACTCTTCACTCCAGACACCCAAACACTACCACGACCACTTGAGATGGCTTTTGGGGGGCGTTTCATTTCCCCTCTGTACCTCACACACTTTTCCCAGTATGGCATGGCCCACACATCCCTTTCCAAACCCTCTCAGGTAAGAATGTAAAGTATGAGAAGTAGGTCATTTTGAGTAGTATTCTTTCTTCTCTTCTGTTATTTCTTTTTTATTAGTTTATTCCAGTTTCTTCTACAAATATTGGTGGTAGAAATGCTGTTTGGAGTGAAGCCATGGAACACAAGGATTCTTCTACTTCGGCAAACAAGTAAATAAAAAACAATGTAGTATGGAAAACCTTTTGAAAGCTTAAAAGTTCCATACCATGTAAAGCCACCCGCCCTCTCATTTTCCTTTTTTCCCCATAAAAGTTGATGTGGCTTTAAACAACACACCATTTACTTTCCAGCCCATATGGTCTATATTTGCATTTTTAGTTGCAAAAACAGGCCGCTTTTAAGTCTTTGTTTTTATGTCATGTCACAAAACTAGCACATAGTCTTATATCTGCTCTGACTAGCCTACATCAGATTGCTCCGCCCATTTATGTTAAAGTTATATCAAGTGTTTCAGTTAAGAGTGCTTTTCAAACGAGGTACAATAAAGAGTTTTCATAAATCAGTCTTAAAATCACAGTGACACAAACAGCCTGTTTAAATCTAAGGGATTCAAAATCTGAAAAATTGTCAGGACTGTTCCTGGTGACTAAAATCACATTCATGGAATGACAAAATGTTCATGGAATATGTGAAAAAAATGTAAACGTTCTACTAAAAGTTTATTTCCTAGAACCAGCCGTCATTAATTTAATTTGATTTGCCACTTAATATGGGTCTGATCTTGATTTGTGTTTGCTGATGTTAAATGTTTAACCCACACACTTTACCATCGGCAATGCAGAACCCTTGACTTTTTAGAGGGGGAGGGTGGGATAAGACACAAGTGAATGGGGCTGGCTGGAGCGGCAACAAAGGCGAGTAATTCCTCTTGTCCTAAAGAAACGCCTGAGGGGCAGTTGTTTCAGAGGCATGTAGGGAGACTTAAAGGAGACAAACACCACAACAAACATATATTTTGGTTGATTTCTGCTTGAATGCTTTTTGTGAATCAGTGTTGCTATAGTATTACAATGATTGCTTCAAAACAACAAAACAAACAAAAGCAGTCCTGTAAAGCTCAAAATTATTCCCAGCTGCTGATATAGTCTTTTAGAGGTACATACATTCAATGAATCTCCTCTTAGGTCAATTAATATAACAGTTTTTTCCTGCTTAGGCCTTCAATGCATGTAATAATTCATAATTACTCAAAAAATAATAATAATTAATACATGTAAATAACTGCGGAGTGTCAAAAGCAGAAAGAAGAAAAATATGAGGAAACAAATATCCAGCATTTTTCCCATACATTCCTTTAAGGATCTTACATTAACATACCTACTTATTTACTTCTTTATTTAACACAGTTAAAAGTAAATTTCATCAAGAAAGGTGATGGGTTTTTACCTGCTAAAGATCTTATGTAATTCACAACTGCAGGGCACAAATTTAATATTTGAAGAAGATAATGAACAATGATAAAACAAGGAGTACTACATGAACCAAACTAAATCCAGTGAAAAGTAATAAATCCAGTCATGGATTCTGAAATAGAAAACTTCACAAACATCATAGACATTCAGTGTAGATCAAAAACCCCTAACATGTAAAACATTCTTCATTTTCAGCAGTGAATATAAATACAGGACAAACAATTACAATACTTAAAAAGGAGCTGGACTGCAAAATTCCTTCTTCAGTATCTGCAATACAATCACTTAAAATGGTCAAAAGATAGTAAAGCTTTCCTTCTTTTGCTAATTTTATCAATGTCAACTGGATGTTTTTAAGTCGTCAGTAGGCCTAATAAGTGATAGGTTAATGCTAGAATAGCTCAGTGGAAACAACCTATAAAAACGTCAGTCTGTTTCAAATATCTGAAGTCCTACTCATTTAGTAGTGATAGCAGAACAGTGTTCTCCCCAAATAATACACATGTGAACAAAAAAACATTCATGTTGAAATGCACAGACGTCTGAGGTATGTAAAAGTTCTATAATGCTCCTAAGATATATTAAGAAGAGTAAAACATCATTTTTGAATACTGCAATACTACATTTCCATATTTAAACATGCTGTATGTAATGTATATATGAAAACTTCCAAAACATGAATGCAGGAGGTTGACATGAAGTATGGAACACATAATAATAGGGATATACCAGTAATGTCTGAAAATTAAGGTTATACATGTAACCAGGAACCAACCCATTCTTCAACAAGATCAGGTGTGAGTGGCAAAAGGCAATATTTGTTGTAACACTTATGTCCATTGCTGGAATTATTATTACACCACACTGTGTCTTTCATTATACCTCTAAAAAGAAGGTTTCTTCAATGACTAGTCAAGTCAGTTAGTTAACCATTTCAGTGTTAACATGTTTTTTCTCTGATTCTGAAACATTTTGCAATTTTAAACAACTTTAAATGGTTCTCTATAGCACCAAAGAGGGTTCCACTATCATTAAGATTTAAAGAACCATTTCTGAGTAATTTATAGAACTCTTTCAGTAACATACATATCACAACTGGTCACAAGTAGTTTTACAATTAGTTAAAACAAGTGGTTTCTCAATCACAAATATCAGCTGCAATCGGCTAATGATGCCGTTTTGGCAGAGGCTATATTGGACAAGTTTAAATTACATTCTAATGCTTTTATAGACACCATATCAGTATATCAGTGAGCTTCAATGTTCAGCCACTGTGACTCTTCCCTGAGGCCCTTTAAAACATGCCTATGAGATGTTACTCTAGTGAAACACTACCTGTTTTGGAAATGTGCCACAGCCATAAGCTGGGTAATCCAGTCACTTTTTATTTCATATTCGCAGAGGTCCTGAAATGGCAACCTGGCACACTACATTCAACATTCAAGCCTCAAGTTCTCAGGTCTGGGAAAAATCTGATTTAAATCACACTGGTCAGAAAAACTACAAACTCTAAATCATCCAGGCTGTGTTTCTCTGATGAGTATTCCTGATCTGTAAACAGGTTTTAGACTGACCCTCTTTAGCCCTTCATCCCATACTGAGTCTGGTTTGCTTATACTGACACCCGTATCCTGTTGCACCTTCCTTTTCTCCATTTTGGGGAAGAAATGTAAAGAGAACATAAACAACAGCATGCTCTCCCTGTAACAGTAATATACTGGTTGTGCATTTAATGTGTCTTTAATGCGTTCTCCGATCTAGACACCTTCTAGCATTCAGGAAAACAAGCAGATACAAACTCACATGTATTCTCTCTCACACACACACACACACACACACACATACACACACATACACATAATCAAGAAAGGCATCATGCCTAGGGAATGCATCTTCATAACCTCTAGTAGGCTCACAGTTATCCCATAAGTCTTTAGATCCTCATTGTTAAGTCTACTTTAATCTTCCTGGGTAGGTGTGGAGATGAGTATTGTGTCTTTTACTGTTCAGCCTGAAGGCTGTCTGTTTTGCTGACAGGTGCTTTGAAACTGTTCACCTCTTCAAACACCAGCTCTGTGAGGGGGGGGCATAAAAGGAAAATTAATTTAAACACAGACCAGTGACATTCATATACAACGGTGCTTAAAAGTTTTTGAACCCTTTAAAATATTCTATACATCATCAAAACATCATCTGATTTTCAAAAAAGTCCTATGTATGTCCTAAAAGTAGATGAATAAAACCTAGTTAAACAAGTGAAACAAAAAGTTTCATATCAAAAGTATTATATCATATATGAGTTGTTAATGCTCATAAAGCTGTAACAGGTTACAAGACCATCTCTAAAGAGTCTGAAGACAGGAGGAGGAGGAGGAAATTCAAGACCGTTGTTACCCTACCCAGATGTGGCCGAAAATCAAAGATAACTCCAACTGTAAAGCATGTAACAGTCCAGGAGTTACAACAGAACCCAGGGTAACTTCTAAGCAACTAAAGGCCGGTCTCACATTGGTAAATGTTGACGTTCATGAGTCCACCATCAGGAGGACACTGAATAGCAATGGTGTGTATGGCAGGGTAGCAAGGAGAAAGTCACTGCTCTCCCCTAAAAATATTGATGATCATCTACAGTTTGCTAAAAATCATGTGGAACAACCAGAAATATACTGGAAGAATGTTTTGTGGACATATAATATAACTTTTTGGCTTAAATGAGGAACATTACTTGAAGAAAGAAAAACACTCCCATCTTCGAAACATGGTGGTGGGAGTGTTGATTTGGGGCAGGATTGAGGCCTTGATGGCTTGCTATTATTGATGGAACAATTACTTCTGAACTAAACCTGAGAATTCTAAAGGAAGATGTCAAGACATTTGTCCACAAACTGAATCTCAAGAGACATGCAGCAAGACATGTGAGTCATGCAGCAAGACAACAATTCTTGGTCCAAAGACGAATACCAAAGAATGGTACAAAAAGAATAAATTGAATATTCTCGAATGGCCAAGTCAGTGTCCCGACCCTTAATCCAACAGAAATGTTGGTGAAAGGCCTAAAGTGAGCAGATCATGTGAGGAAACGAGTTGAAACATTTAGTTGCGGTAATTCTAAGAGTACTAAGAGCATCATTCACCTACTTTTGCCACGCACATATGTTACTGGATCTTTTTTTTAGTAAATACATGACCAAATATAATAGTTTTTGTATCATTGGTAAAACTAGGCTTTCAAAATCTGATTATGTTTTAGACCACATTCACATTTTACAGGGTTCACAAACTTTTAAATGCCACTGTTAATATTAATTGCCTCTTTGGCTGCAATAGTTCTGCACAGCCACGCTCAAGAGCAAATCTACAAAAAATTAAAAAATATATATTTTGTCAATAATTTAGACATCATATTTGTTTGTTTCTAAATAATCAGATGCTACAAAAACATAAAATGTATCAAGTCTATACATGTTTTTTTTTATCTGAATTATTGCTCAGTGAGGAAGATAAAGACAGTGGTGCAGGTGTAGTTGTAAAAGTAATGTAAAATAGATATCATAATATTGTCTTTTTTATAATTATTATTTTATTTGCATTTTTACATTTTTACTCCAGATGCAGTGGTTAACTCTTTTTCTATGGTTTGTCTGTGACTGCTGTTTGGAGCACCTATCCAACTGATTTTGTTTGTGCCCATGCACCGATATTGAAATACTAAATACACACGTGGACAAAATTGTTGGTACCCTTCAGTCAATGAAAGAAAAACTCACAATGGTCACAGAAATAACT
>JBBPDA010000126.1:30050665-30072043 GCA_037974385.1 Arnoldichthys spilopterus | reverse complement strand
GAAAGTCTAATGTTTATCAGTACATTACAGAAAATAATGAACTTTATCACAATATGCTAATTTTTTTAGAAGGACCTATATATATATATATATATAATTATGTTACTATATTATTTTTTCTTATTTTTCGTATTTAGATTTTGTATTTCTGAGGGGGGTGAGCAGGTGTGCGAGCCCCCGTACCCGAAGCGGAGGCGCCAGCCTATGCCAACAGAGAAGGAAGGGGCAGGTGCGCGTGACGCAAGCGTCCGGTCAGTGGTGTCGTTCGGTTAGGATGCGCCGCGCTCGCCTCGACCCACCGCCGACGAGGGGATGCGCCGAGAGGGAAACGACAGATAGAGCTGACTAAAGCCGGAACGTTTCTTATCCCTCGAGGAGTGGAATATTTCGAAGCAAAGGCGTCGGCAGTGGCCGCGGTGTGCGGCAGCTGGCTTGTAGTGGGTGTGCTGAGACATAAAACAGTCATCTGTGCACTGCTCCGCCGTGTTAGCCAAGCAGCTAACGCACCACTGACTCACTGACCGGGTTTCCCACCGAAACACGCTAAATATTTATCGCAAGGGCCTGCGGTTGTACGTAAGTAGCCAGTTTATAAAATCGCTCATGTTCTCTCCACGTTACACTGGCTTCGTTTTTAGTATGTTATGCCTGAAGCCCGTTAACCCTTTCTTTAGCATCGCTGGTGTCAGTGTAAGGGGTCCGGTGGGCGGCTTGTGAGGTACAAAGCTCCGACTCAGGCTGCAGTTAAACCTCAACGGGTGCTTGGAGACAAAAAACGGTGAGCCAACATAATGGCAAGTGCGCTGGTCGTGAGCTTAGCTGGTTGCTTTTGCTCTGAAGGCTTCATTCCAGTCAGTGCTAACTAGCACACTGCCACGGGTCAGCAGCTACGGTGTATCATGTAGCAGCTGAGCACAAAAGTGTAGCTGTCAGAGGGAGCCTGAGGCACCATCGGAATATTTACATCACTTTTTTGATGATTATTCGGCTTACTTCCATGCCAAGTGTTCTTTATGCCCTCAAATGCCCTGAAAAATAAATCAGCTGCAGAAATCTAAGCACTGTATTAGTATCCTGAGAAATCTCATTGTTTGGCTTGCTAAACCTTAATACCTCATGCATTTTCTCCCTTGGTATTACATGTATGAGGTGTACCGTCTGTGTTTACTGGGAACCACCCCTGTGTAATGCAGATTGCCTGGTATTTCCCACCCCCACCGTTCAGAAGCCATGTTGGTAACTGATGCCCTGTGCAAGAGTCTGCTTCATTTCTGCAGTCAAGACTTTAATTCCCCTGAAGACTTGCTGTTGCTCCACATCGGGGTAGCTACAGTGTACTTAAATGCTTCAATGTGGCTTTGATTAACATCTTCTGTCGCATCAGTTCACATGCTGTGTTAGCACAACATCCAGGACACAGTTACTCACCGCAGCTGTAGCGAACACAGCCCCTGCCCAAGCAAATATAAATTAACAGCAGCTTTGGGGAGTTGGGATGAATGTATGAGGCTATCGTGGTACTTTAGGTCACGATATATAAGTGATATTGTCTGTAGTTCATTTCAAAGCAACAATGTAGTGCAGTGTGTGAGAGTCAAGAAATGAGAATTGGATTCAAAATTCCTGATTGTTTTAATGTGGCACCACTGCATCTTTTTTGTCAGTTCCGGACGGACAGATGTTTAAACAAATAGTGTATTTAAGAATGTAATCATGTACGAAGTTGTGTTTTGCTATTTTTTTGCCATTTAAAAAAAGTTATTTCAAAAAAATCTTTGATCATGTAAGAATATGTATCATGCTATAAATTAGCAAATTTTAAAAATGTTTTATTTATTTTTAAATCTTTAATCATCTAAGAAATTGTATTTTTGCCACGTTTAAAGATAATATTTTCATTTTTGCTGTCTGATTATTGCCTACTACAACTGGGCACACATTTCAAGGTAATATTTGTTGTTATAAAATATTTGCCTTGAGTTTTATCAGCATTAATAAATAAAAGCGGTTATGACGCATAACTTTTTTTTAATAACAGCAGATTTACCCTCTCGCTAGACTGTGATTGTTAGAGAAAAAAAAAGAAAGCAACAAATTGAAATAGTCCAGGAGTAGATTGGATACTCTGGTGTGTTTGGAAAATATTTAATAATGGATAATGAAATTTAACACTAGCACCTGTATAGCTTAGTTTGTGTATTTGTTTAGCGGCAATAAGGAACTGGTTTTTATGACATAGACTTTACTCATTTAAGATAATCCTGAAGATAGCCATGCTAACTCGAGAATAGGGTGAGGAAGAAAATACTGGGCGAGTAGCTCCAAATAATAGATGAATGTGCCCTGCTGTGGTGCAGCTACAGCAGTGAACAGTGCTGCAGAAAGTGGAGGAGGTTAATGTTGCTGCTGCCTGCGAGTGGAGTTTATAAGCAAATTATTCATTGTCAGAAGGAAATGAGGATTTTCTGGTGGTCCCCCAACAGGGATCACAAGCCTTCTTTTGTCTGTGCTTCAGTGAATCTGGAGCTGCACTTTGGATCACTTTGCTTGGAGCCTGGAAATAGCTCATTCAGCATGACCACATGGTCAACACGACATGGCTGTATTTTAGCTTCTGATAATATCGCATGCTTTTTGGTGGCCTAATTTGAGCCAATAATGTGTGTCATGCATCATCACTATATCTTTTATATATTGAGAGGATTCGACTCATTGACATGATTACTTTCATGGTTATTGGCCACCTTTTAGTCTTGGAATGCATGATGATACTGGACGCTTACTGGCATTAGTGGATTGTTGCTTTTTACTGGATTTTTATTTTTCAATGGCTTTGGACAAATGTGTAGGTTTCAAATCAATATGTTATGAAATATTTATTGTTCTCTATAAGCAGCTTGGGGCTAGTGCGATAACATAACATTCATTTTACTGTACTCATATCCCAACAGAAGTGAATGCTTTATTTCTCTGTAACACTAATAAAAGTGAATTTAGTGCCAATTTCCCTTTACGTATCAGCATCAACAGATAGGAAAAAGCATATCGACATAGCTTGGATCCAGTTTTCATATTAGTGCATATTAATCTTTGTTTCATGTAGCTTTCCAGGTAACTATATTTAGGTACAGTGTAGGGCTATAACAGCATTTGAATAACTATTTTTACTACTTTTACTCTTGTTTTATCTATTTATCTCTATTTTACTCTTCCTTAATGTTTTACCTGTTTATCCCAGTTAATCAAATACCTCATTTTGTTATTTGTATATTACATATTAAATGCGAATGAAATAACTATTTTAATTAATTTACCTTCACCTTAATGTAGGGTTTATGTCTATTAGACAGTGAATTTAGCGCTGTTGTGTCTTGAAATGGATCATGAGTACAGATGCTGTTGGTGAGCTGGTCCATCAATTATTTGAAAATTGCACTCTTTGTTTACAGCTGTCTGTGAGCTCAGATTTTTTCAGATTATGAGCACACTGGATTTAAAGTCAGACACGTCAGGAACTGTTTTGCTGCTTCTGCTTCTTTTTTAAGTGTTTAGGGTAAGTTAGAACGCACTATATCCTATGCATGAAGTAGAGTGTTGTCATCTTAGGTGATGCCTCAGTAATTCAGAAAGATTCTGTGCTTTTATTGTGACGCAGAGTTCGATGAAGTGTACTGATATTGTTTAATACGTTTACCTGATAGTTTTGTATGGTGCAGGCGGATGTGTCATGCTTTGTATCATTATTGTCCATCTGAATGTCAAACTAGATCATCTTAAGCTTCTTATAAAGTGTTGTACAGAGTCACATGAGATAAGACTCTAGTGTCTGTGACGCCATTAGTGCTCGCCTTGATTGCTGTGTCTAGTGTTCCTCAAAACAAGTCTGCCAAAGCTGCTGGGTGAAAGCATTTAGGAGGAAGGCGAGGAAGCTGAATGCTACAGAGTCAAAACAACATTTTGTCGAGGGAGTTAGGGCTGCTTTTAGGCCGTCTTTGGCAGCAGGGGAGCTGCGGGAGTGTAGCTTGGTTTGCTTTAAATATTTTCCAAATTTTAGAAGTCTACTCAAATTTTGTTCAACATGGGATTTCATACCTGGAAGCAGCCTGGACTGTGATAATCTGCTGTGTTAGTGCTGCATTACTGGGGGTTAAACTGGTGTACAACAATATAAATTTAGTATTCTACAGGCTGCATCTGTATGCCTCATGCTGTGTTGCTCTGGCAGAGCTCTGACATTTTCACATGACAGGTGGCATTGACTTGCCTTGCCATTGCGAGCAGAATCCGAGCATTTTCTGACAGCAATCTCTTACCCCACTGTCTTTGTCTGCTGCACTTGTGTGCTTGTTTTAGTCTTTGGCTTGGAAAAAATGTAGTCAGTTGTTGCAGTTTATCATCATATGTTTGGTGCACTCTGACCTACGAGAAACAGCAGACTGATTGTCTGATGTTACAAATGCAGTATTTGTCCTGTCACAGCGTATGGATGTAATTTTTCTCATGCTTTCAACACCCAGTAAATTACAGACATCAGCATGTGTCATTTCAAACCACAGAGGCATCAAGAGTTGATAATGGTGATAAGGTGCCTTGTTTGTTGACAGTTAAAGCCCTGTTGTCAGAGGGTGGGACTGTCTGAACTGGCACTTGTCCAGTGACCAGCTGGTTACCATAGCAGCCATTTTGACAGGCAGTGGGATGGGCCTGTTAAGCTATTCTCAAAAGAAGCCTTACCAGCTGGATTTCTGTTTATGCAACAATAAAGGCTCTTAGCTGGCGTCACTGACCATTAGACAGTTTAACCTTTGGAATGAAAGACTGTGTGTGACTGTTAGGAATGTGAATCTGTGAAGTTTTTTTTCATCACTCGCAAGTGTCTGTAAGGTTTCTGCAATGGGTCAATGGGCAGATCTCTGTTCAATTCATGTGTTATATTAATTTAATATAAATTATATGTAATATTTACATAATACACACATACACACTCTTTTAAAAAATTTAATTAACGATGCAGTTCATAGATTTATATGTATTTGAGTTAGTAAAGCAATGTTGTCCAAGTCTGATGTTGCCTTACACATCCAGATATCAAATTGGTACCCCTACCCAAAGTCCATGTGTCAGAGTTTGGACTGAGGGACATATCTGTGCATCCCTAGTCAGAGTTGTTGGTGGCATGAGGGGGGAACTATCCAATATTGACGAGGTGTTTTTAATATGTTGGCTGTTTCGTGTATTCGCATTAATGATATGCCACGTTAGGAGTGTGCTTTTCCTTGGTGTGAGTTCATATATGAAAGAGAAATGGCAAAATCAGGATAAAGTGCTTAACTGTTCACATATTTAAGTATGTTAAAACTGAATTTATTAATCAAGTACAAGTACAACAAGTAAAGTAAAATTCTGTGTTTAAACACTGCCTTACACTCACACGGTGCCTTTAACCCACTTTAAAGGTCTAATATCCCCCTATTTCTGCACTGTTTTACACACCTATATCTAGGTTGAGAAAGAGAAGTGCAGTGACCTGGCTCTGGACAGCAGTACCAGCTAGTTACTGGACTACAAGAATCAAAATTGTTTGGACTCTCTGGTCAACTCAACTCTAGTTAGTTATACATAGGTGTCTCAAATACATAGAAGCTGTAGAAACGTTTGTCTAGGTTTAACGAAGTCTTCTAAACTGACTGAAGTAGCTAGTTAGCTAATGCTAACCTACTAAGCTATAGCCATAGTCTTTATAACCCAGCGCAGGGCTAAAGCCTAGAGCATTTAAGGAACTGTGTGTGTGTCTGTGTGTGTGTGTCTCTGTGTGTCTCTGTGTGTCTCTGTGTGTCTCTGTGTGTCTCTGTGTGTGTCTGAATCACAACACACTGTTAAACAAAGTTTGGTCGTCTTGAAGCAAATTATTTGGGGGACACAATAGGACACAGCAAAGCTAACCAAATCTAAGCCTATGGAAACTATGAAACACACATATAATGTGAGACCATTATTAAGTTAGCATTTTGAACTTTTTCATAATCTAGCAAAATGTTAATCTTTAAAAAAATTCTCTTGTGTTTAAGGTATAACAAGTCCATGTGCAGATCTTGCAGAGGCACCTCCACCATTGTTTTCCAGTTCCTTCATCTGCTCTGCTGAACCATGTCTCCTATATTAAAAACACATACATCAGAATGGTAAGAAAACTGTTCGTTGTTCCTTTTAATGTTCCTGATTTTGCTGCTGGTGGGTTCTTAGTGTGCTCTAGTTAGATGCCATGAACTGTGTAAGAATAAAATATTTTAGCATGCCTCAAAACAGCAGTATACCAACAAATAGGTGTGTGTTCGGTAGTATTTCAGATTTTTTTAGGAGCTTAAAAATATGCTTGGAGCAATGTTTGCTACTTGCCTGCCTAACATGAACTGCTCCTTATGTCTTCTCAGATAAGCGTATTATGACTTTGAGGCTATGGCCAGCGAACCCCTCGAAGGTTTCCATGAGGTGAACCTGGCATCACCCACCACCCCGGACCTGCATGGCATTGCTGACCCCCGCCCTCCAAAGCTCAGCGTGCCACTAAGCACCTTGTACCGTACCCAATCCCTGACTTCTGCCCCGTGCCCTCCCAACACGCTTTATGTTGACCAATTGCCCACTCAGCCGGTTTACCCTGCCCCGAAACCTCTGAGCAATGACGAGCCTCACAATGGCAGGTAAAAAGAATAGGTTGATGCTCTGGCCCAGAGGAAAAATGTTTGTTAAGTCTGTGGTCTGCCAAAACCTTGATGAGAGATTTTTTGTCAAGGGAGATCTTACTTTTTATAGTTAAAAGCTTAAGTGAATGGCTTATCAAATCTCTAGGGTATGTTTTCACTAAATGAGTGAATGAATGAATGTTTTCACTAACTGCTAAAACATTTATTTGACTAATGATGATAATTAATTTGTGAGATTTGTGTTTCTGTACTTATTTCCCAAAGTGTGCCTGGACTGGAGGCTGCAGCCTCAGGCTCCACCTCCCAGGAAATGGGGCCAGTTGAGGCGGGCACCTTATTGGGCGATGAGGGAGAGGATCCGTTGAGCCTGAGCACAGACAGCCTTTCACGGCTCAGAAGCCCTTCTGTGATGGAAGTTAGAGAAAAAGGTTATGAGAGGCTGAAGGAGGAGCTTGCCAAGGCACAGCGGGTATGGTATTATCCTTGTAGTGGTGGCCACCATTCTAATTTCTGTTTATGATGTAGCTTGAGGTCAGAGTCTCACATTTTCTATACATGAAAGCATAGATGTTCCTTCTTCATTGGGCAGTTTGGCTCAATCCAGGGTTTTACCATAGAAGACAGTGTTCATACCTCATCCATCTTGAGCGATCTGATCACAAGTACACAAGATACTTGTCCATGTGTTTTGTATGTGCTTCCAGCAACAGGATGATTTGTCACTGGAGGAAGGTTATTGCATACATTTATTACAGCAGTCTCTCTCCACCTGATGTCAAACCAAAATGTCTTGTGACAAAAAAAAATTCAGAATAGTTATGGGATTTGTTAACACTCCTAAACTTATTTAACAGATAAAAACACACAAGAAAAGATTTCTAATGGTTTCAGTGATGAGCATAACTGTATTTTGTAAATATAAACAAAGTTAGGATTTGACGCCTGCAACACACTCCAAAAAGTTGGGATTTGATGCCTGCAACACACTCCAAAAAGTTGGGATTTGAAGCCTGCAACACGCTCAAACAAGTTGGGATTTGACACCTGCAACACCCTCAAAAAAGTTGAGATTTAATGCCTGCAACACATTAAAACAAGTTAGAATTTGAAGCCTGCAACACCCTCAAACAAGTTAGAATTTGATGCCTGCAACACCCTCAAACAAGTTAGGATTTGACGCCTGCAACACCCTCAAACAAGTTAGGATTTGACGCCTGCAACACACTCAAAAAAGTTAGGATTTGAAGCCTGCAACACCCTCAAAAAAGTTGTGATTTAATGCCTGCAACACATTCAAACAAGTTGGGATTTGACGCCTGCGATTTGGAG
Source organism: Arnoldichthys spilopterus (assembly GCA_037974385.1). Classification (NCBI taxonomy): domain Eukaryota; kingdom Metazoa; phylum Chordata; class Actinopteri; order Characiformes; family Lepidarchidae; genus Arnoldichthys; species Arnoldichthys spilopterus. The sequence goes on along the minus strand of JBBPDA010000126.1, from coordinate 30,064,010 downwards.
CATCATATCCATATGGAGGCTTATTTTGGGAATTTAGAAACATATTTGAATTATTTCAGTAAGATGCCAGGCCTTATTCTGCATGTGCTACAACAGTAGCGGAGTGGAGTATGTGTGCTTCACTGGCTTTACCAGCAGTCCAGATCTGTCCCGTGAAAATTCATAAAGAGGAGAATCAGACAACAGCAACCATGAACTGCTGAGCAGCCGAAGTCTTATATCAAGCAAGAATTAGCAAAATTTTCACTTGTAGGTCTACAACAAATAGTCTCGTCCATTCCCAATCAATTAAACAGTGTGATTTAAAGCAACAGTGATATAGCATAGCACACCTCTTTTATAGTGCCTTGTAGGCATCAAATTCTAAAACTGTTTATATTTACTAAATGCATTGAAGTCAGTCGGTGAAAACACTGGAAATATTAATGAATAACCAATCACACGTTGTTTTTATTGCACTTTACTACTCTGGGATTGGTTATGTACCGGCTGACACAACACTGCATTTTCTACTCACTATTGATGTAACAGCTCCATAGCTGTGTACCTGTTGTGCCTGCATGCTATCATCGAGTGGTATCAAGGTATAAGTGCTGGGGAAATCCGAATGCAGACGCTCCTCTTTCTGTACTGAGGTGACTTATTGTAGTGCACAGCACGTGCTCCCAGAGGTCAATCTACTGGTGGGAAAGATGTGAGACTGCAAGAGATGGAGATAAAATTACAGACCTTGTAAACAGGACAGTTGCACAACAGTTTGGAACTTAGACGCCCCCTCCACATCCCCCGTTGACAGACTGCTGAACCTCGGATTTTGTTTTTGGTTTAGACCATTGCATCACTACTACTAACATGACTAAACCAATTGGACAAAGAAAGACCCTGAGCATAGCTTTTGTTTTCTGTTGTCTGTTTTTGTCTCTGCTGTTATAAATAGAGCTAATTTAGATGGTGCGATCCGGGATGTTCTGGTGCGATAAGGGATGTCATGCGTTATGTATTATTTTGGAGATATTCAGTGCAGGTCATATTCATTTATTTTACACAGATAACATTGTAAATACCACATTTCTCACAAAAATAATGCTAAAACTTTCATCGCATGCTTTTCCAAAATCATCGGCAGTCCAGCATACATCTCTACAGTCTTTTCTCAAAAACATCATCAACAAAGAGCTGATTGTTGAATGTAGCTTGTTTTATCTGCTTTCTGGCCCTTGCTGAACCGACACTATTCTGCTATGAAGCTTGCAAAATTTTCCAACCACACTCCGTGGCTCAAGTCTTTTTCACATTCCAGGGTTGTGTAATCCTCATTGTTAAATATCAAACATTCCTGTAAATATGTTATTATTTTGTAGAGATGCCTCATGTGTATTGTGCGTGGACGTGTGTGCAAGTTCTCAACATATTTCTGCTCAGTCAGTGTCTACAGAGAAAACAGCTTCTCCCAGTTGGCCATATAAGCACTAGTGTCCAGTTTCAAGTGTCCATTACAGTAATGAGCAGATGGGAACTGTGCATGATGAAGACTGGGCCTGTTGTCCCTGACTAGCAGAGAAAGAAAGATCTATTCAGTAAAGACAGAAAGCCGGCCTTTATCTGCCATATTCCCCAACCCCCCTTCTGCTAATTTAGACCAACAGCCAAGCTATGGCAGCTAATTACCTAAGCGTGTGTATGTGTTTTCACTTGCTAGAATCGTGACATTATATATTGGAAGATTATCGGATTATAATTTTAGGAATATTTTCATTACAAAAAGATGCCTGTAGAAATGAACTGAAGAAGAGACTGAGTGAAAGAGAGAGAGATAGAGAGCAATAGGAGCGAGAGAGAGAGGTGAGGATATGGAGAAGAGCTTGATAATCTTCTTTAAGCAGCTCAGACAAACCAGCCAGCTCAGAATGATCAGGCTTGCAGGGCAAGGCAGGGTATGGTATATGCACTGCTAAATATGTTTAACATTGTATACTCATAGCAAGCACTTAAAGTATACTAAACATTTTATGGGACTTCTGAATTTATGCTAACAAAACAATGATCTATTCTGTTAAATAATTTTTAGTGAACTTAAAATTGGACAACCAGGTTATTTCTGTTAAAACACTGAATTTTCTGTACAGTGTGGCTTTGCACCTAGAATGCTGCCTTTCATCTTTCCCAATTATTATAATATAATATATAAACAATAATTTAATGATATAATATTAAATAATTTAAAATTGAATTTATATTTATTTTATTACTATTAATTATTTTTAATACAATAATGTAACATAATAATAAATATAAAATATTATTTTTCTCTATAAAGCCAGGCATACTGTACACTAAAACTAGCCATATGCTATTTACATGTACACACTCACTAACAATCTCACTCAAACTTCGCTGTTTAGGTTTTTTGTGTAGTCACATACATAGACCACATACTAGCGCAGTGTTGAATGTGTATATGTCAGCAGGGCTGTGACCTTGCAGAAAGAGGAACACTCAGGTTTGTGGACCATCCTCTCTGTATCCAGGGCTGGATTTGGCAGTAGGCGTGGGCTGATACAAAAAATTTGATCACAAAAATGATCTTTTCCTGCTGCATAAAATACAGCGTTATTAAGAATTATCATAAGTATACTCTTTGTCAATAGTAATATATATGTGAAATATTTACAATAAATAACCATTACAATCTAAAATAAATTCTGTCCACATGTTGACTGTGTATCGCTTATCATACATGACTATTTGCGGTTAGATCTAGAGTTGGTTCTCCTGCCATTGACTTTTTACAGTGAGCTGTGTAGCTGTCATACAATTCTGAATGGAACATAAGGCTCAGTAATTATTTAAGAAATATAATAATTTGCACATTCTTTTAATCATCATGAACAGGACATGCATCATTATATAATTGTGCTTAACGTGGTAAAGGTTTTAGTAGCTGTTGTTAATAAAACACCCACAACGATAGTGCTACTTTCTGCTAGCACAAATGTGAGCTACCGCGGAGCTAAAAAGGTCAACGTTTTATTTTCCTCCACAAACTGGGTTGGGTCTACATGTGGACAATGGAACAGTGAAAATGTTACAGATATTCCACTTTTTGCTTTGTATGTTGTAGTGTAACTGTGACATATTTGCATTTAAAAGCTGATTTTGAATATTGCAGGATTAGCCTGTTCATGCATTAGCAGTCAGCAGTCAGAACTGCTTGTTAAGCAAAGCTGAGTAAGGTTACTTTTGGCATGCTTCTGCACCTTCCACTTCATACATCTCCTTGCTGGGTTAAACATGAGTTTTTACCTTAATGAGGGAGAAGAAAATTCTCTGCCTGCTCCTCTTTCTGCTGTGCTGTGTCTGCATTTGTGAGGAGAGATCGCAATGTCAATCAATCAGTCCGTTAACATGTCATCAGCACCGGCGTAGATAACATTACATAACATTTCAATTGAGTTTAAAAACCTTTCCTTCTTTGTTCTGTGCCATTACTTCTTGAATATGCTATTGTGCTTAGAAACATTGTTCTGTTAAAAGGTTAAAACCTTTTCTTCTTGATATGGAGAATTCAATGACTGCAAGCTGCCCAATCCCTGTGCTACAACATGCTATGCTAACATTTCCACCACAGTGCTTTGCAGTTGGTATGAGGTTCACATGTGAACTGTTACTGTGGCTAAATCAGCTATATTTACATTATTTACATTATTCCTTCTTATAATGAGACCACACACTTGTGAAAGACCCTAGAGTGACCTAATTAGGTGATTAACCCTATTCTGCGTGGGGGTGGATTTGGTCATTTCCCACGTAGTTTGTCTTTAAAGCTTTATAACTTCAGATCAGAAGGTCACAGAAACATCATTCAAATCGAATATGGATCAAGACGAATGTAAATTGAGTTTTGAATTGAATTGAATTGAAGAAAATTGAGTTTAATTTCGAAAATAATATTTTACTATATACTTTATTCTAAGTTAAGTTTGCCTCATAAAAGGTCTCTTTACTTTAGAATTAGTAAAATTACCAAGTCAAATTAAAATGTAAGATTAAAATGATAAATAAACATTTGAATAAAATAGATAAAATCATTAAAAAAAAATTGTAACAAAATAAGCAAAAGTTTAGTAAACTTAAAAAAAGCTTAAAACGGTTGAGTGTCACCAGTTTGAGTGAAGTTTTATGGAATCTTGTATTAAAATACAGCTGGCTGGTGCACTGTAGCTAAGAGCTGATTTTCCCAGTTCATTAAAAGCCCCTGAAAGGTGATCCAGTCTTTGATAATTTGATAGTTTGGTCATTTTCAATTATTTAGTGTAAGCAATGATATGGTGTTCAATGGCATATGTCCAGCGAGCCATGAGCAAAAGCCACTGTGTTTCCTGTACAGCCAGAGCAGATAAATGAACCTTTTCATACAGTAACCAGTTCTGAATATTGTAAGCATTGTAAGTAGGGATGTTCCAGTCATGTTTTATGACCCCTGATCCTGATCCGAATCGTTTAATATCGAGTGTCTGCTCATGCAGAGTCCCAATCCGATACTTGTATTTTTTTGTCTTTTCTTTTTTTTTTTAAGATGCCTTTATAAAATCAATTAACATAAAGGAACACTCCTCGTTAGTATAGTGGTAAGTATCGTCGCCTGTCATGCAGGAAACCGGGTTTTGGTTTCCCAGTGGGGAGATTTGTCTTTGAGGCAGTAGTGGTGTATCAGTTAGGGACTTTTCCCCCTGTGACTGTTCAAACCCCGGACTGGTACAAGTACAGCTGAAGTACCCATGAACAAGGGACTGTCCTCAAGCAGTGCTCCCTGGGCCCATGTCTGCCCACTGCTCCTACACTAATGGGATAAATGCAGAGGTCCCATTTTTTGCTGTGCTGTGGTGCGGTGCATTCACAGTGACAATCACTCACTAACGGTTCCACTTGGAGCAGCATTGTAGATGTGAAATTAGAACTATTAAAATAACTTCACAATTCTACTTCAAAGTTTAATAATAGGTTAACTTTAACATTTAGTCGACAAATAAAATTAAAATTCTCTTTAATGCAGCATTATTGTAAAGCCTGTGAAGAATACGTATTGCCCTACAATCTTCCTTGTGTTCGCTAGTATGTCTATTGCACATGTTTTTAAGCAAACACAGAGTCAGACCAGTGTGCAGGAAGGCTATGCACTTACTTTGGGCCAACGACTCCCATTGTCCCTGGTAAAAGCAGTTGCAGCCACATCTGATAAAATGTCTAGTGGGTGGTCACGAACCATGTTGGGAAGTTCCAATAGGGCAGTGTCTGAAATGTAGTGTCAGGCAAACAGTGGTTCCAAAAGCTCGAAAAGACGAAACTTGTAAAACATTATCCTCCAGTGTGCGTTGCCTCTGTGCAGCCTTTGTGTAGCCGACCTGAGTGAAGTCGCTGTATTCCGTGTGTTATGGTTTTAGGTGTTGTAACACATTGGAAGTATTGAATGCAGCTCTGTTAACACAGCACGCAGTCTATTCTCCCTGTTAACGTCTGGCAAACGCTACAGGAGCATGACTGTCGCACCACACGGCTAAAGGACAGTTTTTTATTACCGGGCCATCAGGCTACTGAATTCATAACCTACCACCACACACTGTCACCCTATTCCTCTGTACTCTCTGTTCTGCACTTAGTTCTCTTGCCCTCATCCAATGTGCAATATTGCTGTTCGCACTCGTCACTTTACACAATGTGCCCTTCCCATGGTCCCTTTATATATTTGTGTAAATATCTTTATATATGTATGTATATGTGTATGTATAAAACATTTTTTTCTTATCGATCATGTTTCATTGTACTGCTGACCCAACGTTAACAAACATATGATTAATAAACTGAATTTGAACTTTCTACTGCTCGCAAAATGCCCTCGTTGCAGACATTACTTGTCGCTGTTGGTTTACTTTAGTTTTTTAATTTGAAACATGTTCACTTTGCTGACATTTTAACGATGTCCTGTCACAAATTGTGCTCTCTGTTTACACCACCTGGGTGTCTGCTGACATAAAATAAAGAATCGGGTTTAGCCTCATTCATGCCTGAGCTGATCCCATGGCTTGAATGGCCCTGGATCCCATAAGATACCCATATGATAATAGAGGCGTTAACATGGATATTGAATAAAACCGGACCAAGGATTGAACCCAGAGGAACTCTTTTACTTACTGGTAACAGATCTGATTAATTTTGTCCCAGCATCACACACTGAAGTCCAATCAGGAGATGTGGGCAAAAATGAATTTTGTGTAATTTTTGTTTTTAAAATAATGTCATCAGAGTGTGAACATGTAGAGGGAATATGTGAACAGTGGCTCTGCTTTTCTAAAAACCTCCAGAAACTGTAACTTGTTTGACTGTGTTGCATTTTACATGACCACAGGCAAAATAACAGGATGAAAATAGCAGCGTTCTTATCACTGGCTGCTCCAAATGAGGTTTCCAGTGGTGAATGTGCCTGTTTGAAGGTGTTCAAATTGGAAAAACGAGGAATTGCATGGGTACATGGGGCAGGTTTCTTTAAACACAGGACACAGTGGGTTTCTATGAGTGTGTCTGAGTATCGTGCCTCCTAGCTGTGTAGTTTTTGTTCTCTAGAATGACTTTGGTCTGTGGACAAGCAGGCTAAAGGAGAAAAAGTGTAATCTGCATGTAGTTCTGCATACATTCACAACATTATGCTATGAACATCTAGTTACTAATCTGGTCTTGCTTCATGTCATACATTTAGTGTCCATGTGCTCTGTCTATAGACATCATAGACAGAGTTAATCATTCAACGTAGTTAGGCTACTGGGTGCTTTGTTTTACAGCTTTAGAGCCCATTAGGGACTATACTGTTTAGCATGATTACCCAAAATTCCCTTGCTGTGTCCAGTGTTCCTAAAACGCTTGATCATATTCTCCAACCTTTTTTTTTTTATTATTCACTGAAGAGGAAGAAAACATGTTTCCCTGCCCCCTTTTCTGTTTTATCATTCATTCATTTTTTTCCAATTTTCTTTCTGTTCATTTCATGGTATGTTACCTGAAGGAACTTAAATTAAAAGACGAGGAGTGTGAGAGGCTTTCTAAAGTCAGGGACCAGCTGGGGCAGGAGCTGGAGGAACTCACTGCTAGCCTGTTTGAGGTTTGTTTTTGTTTGTTTGGTTTCCTCTCCTCCCTCCTCCCAACCTACCTTAAAAAAACAAAAAAAAAACTTTTTCTTGGTGCGTTAGTGGCCGTTTGGCATCTTCCTAAGTAGATACAGAGCTTCTTATCAGTTGCTTAGCACATCTATAGCATATCACATGCCTTGTAGACACAAATATATAAGTGTTTTGGAATTATATCTTTTCCTGTGTTTCTCTTCACGTAAAAATAAAAAAATCTGGGCTCTAAATGAAATAGTTGCTAATGTATTAGTGAGACTACATGCAGAAAAAGCAGGCTTAATGAAATATTCAGATTCTGTCAAAGTGCCCATTTAAGATTGATCGCAGTTATAGTCTAACTTTACTGGTTATTGTGGTAAAGGAATAATATCCGACTGTAGACAGTTTTAACTGGGCCATGGCTTTAATGCAGAAAGGTTTCATAACCAAAAACAGGGTGCAGAACGCTACTATAGTTCAGTTGTCCTGAGAATGTAGATGTGCTGAACAGCTGCTGAAGTACCTCTCAGTTTTCCAGATTTTTCGTTTTTAGCGGTAGTTGACTTCATGAACCTTCCTTCTTCCATAATTTTCTCTCTTACCCGACCTATTGTGTCTTTTTGTCCTGCATCTAAGCTGTTCTTCATAGAGACATCGACGAACATGCTTTCTCTTGCAGTGTGGTGCTTTGTGCCTGACTTGGCCTGCTTTAGGGTGTTTCTTGGTGTGGGGAACTGTGGGAACTCGCAGAAAACTCCCCGTGGTTTTGATCGTAGCCTAATGTGCTTGCTGTCTCAACAGGAGGCTCATAAGATGGTACGAGAGGCGAACGTGAAGCAAGCCAATGCAGAGAAGCAACTGAAGGAAGCACTTGGAAAGGTGAGGAAATGGTGGCAAACTGGTGACTTGGGTGTGTCCAGACTGTTCTGCAAATGACATTCTTTTTTGACCCACAGATGTTGTGTGTGGAACGAAAAGTTTTTTAGGTTGGCATAAAAGAGGCAATGTATAAGTCAAGTTAATCATTATTGGAGTCAGAAAAAAAGCAGAACACGTACTGTGAGGTCCAAAACTGAAACCACAGAGAAAATCCAGTGGTAAATTGAACAGTCTCCTCTCGTAATTGGAAGAAATGAGCAGGTATAAAGACCTGAGTAGCTTGGATAGGGGCCGGATTGTTATGGTCATATGACTAGATCAGATTATCAATGGTTGAGGAGGGAGTGGAGATGTTTTTGCAGCATTCTGAGGACCAGCAGCATTTTAGGCAGGTATTTACAATGGTTTGGCCTAATGTTTTGTTACCATTTACCCACAGAATTGTATGGCGTTATGAACCGAATGAAACGAAAGCATGGTGAGGCCACGTAGGGGTTTATATGTCAGTAGTAACATTTTCAAATCAGGACGGACTTTGATTGCAAGCCAATGTCATTCTTATAATAATATCGGGCTAATGGAGATTCTGCTGGGCTACCAGTGATCCTGTCCCATTCTGCTGTCTGGACCTGCTTGACCCATCCTAAAACCCTATTTCTGGTTGAAGTTTTTACATCTTTTTACAAGGCTTTTGCTTTTCCCTTATTAAATTTACATGAATTGATTAGAATGATTAGAATGCTCTCATATTTTCCACCAAGACATTTTTTATTACTAATTTTTACTGCAGATGTCATTCATTATGATACTGACTGTATACACTAAGTAATGTAGGAGAAAATGTTGAAAATACAAGAAAATATATAAAGATTTTATGTACATGACTAGTATTTGAATGTTACGCCGCAAAATGTATAGGGACAATCATAGTCCTGAAGACTCGATATGAAAGGATTAGTGAACAAAAAAGATACTGGAAGTGGTTTCTCCTCCTGTAGGATATTTCTGTTCACTCTTCACCTTCATGTTGCTAATGCTAACGCCATATCATGCATTAGTTGTGTGTTACTTAATCTTATAAATAGAGCTAAACTCACAAAAACATATCAAATATTTATCAGCAGTTTGTGTAACAAATGCTCCCAACACGACATCAGACAATTGATTTCCATATTTTCTTTCCATTCTTTTCTTCCCTTCCTGCAGATTGATGTTCTTCAGGCAGAAGTGGCCGCACTGAAGACCCTGGTTCTCTCCACCTCTCCCACCTCACCATGCAAAGAGCTGCCATCCGGTTCCAAGGCACCGTTCAAGAAAGGCCATGCTCGCAATAAGAGCACCAGCAGCGCCATGCTGGGCAGCCAGCAGGAGCTCAGCCTGTCTCAGGCCATAGTTCGAGACTGCAAAGAGGCAGGAAATCTGTACTTTTTCTATTTTCTCTTTAGACTGGAGAGAACAATGTATAGTGCATGCATTTGTTTTGGCTCTGTAATTTAGCACTTTAGATTTGAACATAATTAAAGGTGTAGGTGCAAAACACCAGCCTTCATTTAAGGATATTTGCTTCTATATATGGTGAAGCATTTACATGCAATATTTGATTTCATTCATACTTCCACCATTTCTGGGGACCATAAGTAATTGGACAAGTGGCAGATCAGATTCTCTGTGAGCTGTGAGTTGATGTGTTTAGTTAATGCCCAAAGCAGTTGGTTGTGGATGTTCCATTTGCATCAAGAGCCTGCAGCTGTTTTTTTACCATGAGGATGACTTTAAGGTTATTAAAGGAGTTAATAAAGAAAACATCTTCTATGAGCCTGATATGGTGTTAATACTTAAAGGAAAAAGATGATATTTATATTCATGTGTCATAGATTACCATAAAGAGACCAGTACCCCAGCATAACCCCACTATAATATGCAAATTACTTGTAAAGCTCTAGAACAGAAAGATTGCAGAAAGATTAACCACTTTTCTGTGAAACATTGGGGCATGGACATGTAAGACTGCTAGTGGAAGTGCGAGTGATGATGGTGGGAATAATAGATTGTAAGGTTTTTGTATTTTCTGTTCTTAGCGGAAGTTTGAATTTTGTAAATGTAAAGTATGTAAAGAGCTAATACATTTTGAGGATAGATCAAAGTATATTGCACGAACAGAGGAAAACGTTGCAGCTTTTGCACAATTTGGCCGAATGGTTTGAAATTGGGTAAATAGCATCTGAATACCATTATGAACGAGCCTGTACAATTTCATCAAAGGGGACCGGTTATGCTTCTCTGACTTTTGACTTTCCTGTAGTTACACATAGCTTTTTGTACATGTAAACAGTCTGCAGAGTCACTGCAAAGGGAGAAACTCTGTCAGGACAGGCACTACTTTTCTCCTTCACCTGAAATGCCTTGTTGGAGGTGCAGCTCTTACTTCCTGAACCTACTAACATCACTGCATCCAACAGTGGTGCTGTGAATGCGAATGGTGCTGTACCATATCAGAGTGGCACTATTACTGTGGTACAAATATAAAATGTTGAATTTCTGTTAACTTATCTGTGGTCATTTTTAAATTTAGTTCAATTTGCTGCATTTGTGCAGTTTCATCATAACATATTGCTTGCAGTCGTTGTTCACAGGAACACGTCATACGCTGGAGTAGAGCTCCAGGCTTTAACCATTAAGTCACATTTTGCAACTGTTTTTGGAGACAGTGTGACTAAATTTGAACTAGAGATGGTGAACTAGAGGCCTGCTCTTTGACACGTATGGCTCACACACTTTAACATGACTGATATACAGTTGTGTGAAAAAATAAGGACATCCCAAGAAAATCTTTGATGTTTTTTCCAGCATATCGTGAACTAGCGAACATGTCACCCTCTTTGGTAGAGTACCAATGGATAAAGACGATATTCTTGGACAAAACCAAAAGAAATAGTAGCTTTTTCCAGTCTTTTATTCAAAATTAATATCAACAATTATAATATTCTTCTGCTGAGAAAGGAAGGTAGTATTGGCTGTTTAAAGAGAAGTAATATCTTTGGTCTACACCACACATTACTGTTACTGTGGCCAGACGACTGTAGCTATATTATTTCCTTGTCTTTGCCCATGTGTTCTTTGGCAAACTGTAGCCTTGCTCTAATGTTCCTTTTGAAGAGCAAAGGTTTTTCCTGACACGCCTACCATGCAGGTCAAATTTCTTTTTCTAATTGTAGACGTATGCACTTTCACACTAAGTGCAAGAGTTACCTGCATCAAAGCGTCTGCTCTCGAGCTGAATTGGCTGAGGCAGCTCGTCCTGGACAAACTACCATTTGTTTGAAATCTACATCATTGGCAGAAGATTTTCATTACAGTTATATATGATTTATATAAATCATATACCACGTTCCTTGGCATTTACTTTTAACTTTTTTGAAGGCTTCATCTTGTTCTGATGACCCCACACATACCACACACTATCAAAAATATCCCCAGACCCTCGATGTCTGGTTTTAATAAGATAATAAAGTCCTAAGGTGTGTGAAATGTGGTTTCCAAACTTTTTGGTTATGCACCCCATTCTACATCCTGACACATTATTGAAAGTTTGATTAATCCACTGACATTGATTAGTGGTCCTGAGGGCGAATCGGTGAATGAGGGAGAACCCACACCTCCATGCAAAAAAATATTCCATAGACACCTAAACCCGACGTGAGAACTGCCCATTTGAGCAAGGGTGGGACGATGACGGGACGTCATTTTCATAGTTTCATTTTCAGTCTACTGATCAGCAAAGCCGATGCATGGAAAAGCTTTTTTTTTTTTTTTTTGTCTTGACTGACCCCACTAAACCTGCCATATTTTCCGTGGAGTTTCTGCTCTTCCGGTCACTCCGATGACCACAACAGAGCCACATGTATGAGCCAAAGAATGTGACATTTTCTTATGGTTGTTATTAAGATGGATGTCTTGCATTGCATGCTGATTTGAGCAGTACGACTTAAGTTTGCTCTGGTCCTACTAGTTAAAATGGTTAGTCTAGAGTAAAGTTAGTCTGGCATTGACATGACATTTTGTTTCGAGTTGCTGTGTGAGTGTGACCACATTAAACCACTGGTGTCATGTGGGAGAATATAAAGTGTGTTCTAAAACTGGTGTGTATGTATGTGGGTGTGTACTTTTCATCTGTGTCAGTTCCACCGCTCTTACTGGTCAGGGTTGTGCTTACTGACCAGTAGTCTGTCAGAACAGACCTTTTTAAGAGGGCACCAGCACTGCCATCTACCCACATAACGGCACAGCAGAAATTGCATGTTAAAGCCTTCAGATCTGTGTAATAGGCTCATAATTACGCCGTTAATCGTACTCATTGTGTTTCAACAATTAAGACATTTCATCAAAGAACTGAAAAGAAGTGCGTTCTAAAACTATTCTCATTGTGTGTGTAGGTGGACTCTCTACTGTTCAATGAGTTTAAGGCATGGAAGGAGGAGCCCACTTTAGAGAGGAGCTGCTCATTCCTGGACCGGATTTACAGAGAGGACATTTATCCGTGCCTCACGTTCTGCAAGAGTGAGGTAGGGAGTGTTTTATTTTACAGTGCAGCAAACGAAAAAATAATATGCAGTACTTATCAATAATGTTTCTACACATACATGCATGGCACATAACTTGTATGACAACTACCAAGTATATAAGTACGTACTCAGAGCTGAAGAGGTGCTAAGAATCCTTGGTTCATATTTCGCAAGTTCATCATGGTAATACAGATGAACTAATGTGGGATGTTTCAAAGTAGTGCTATGATGTTGCAAATGAGTGATAAGTACTGGAAACTGCTTTAGTAAACATATCCATATGTGGTGTATAAAGTAAGATCCGCATGATTTGGGATTGTGCAGTACGTTGAGAACAGAACTGTATTTAAAGTGCAACAACACGGACACTACATGTTGCTAACCACACGTTATGTTATGAATCTAATATAAGAAATCTGTTATGCACTGGATAAAGTTTTGATTAAAACATGATTGTATTTTGATCATTTAAAAATGTTTTGAATGTGAACCCTGTAACACAATCAAAAGTTTTTAGAATGTTCAAGTAATTCACCTTTCAGAAACATTCCACAATAAGCAGGTGGACTGGTAACGGGTAAGGGTAGAAGAGAAGCAAAGACAGATCATGGCTCATGGTGAATTCGGACACTCATGCCGAGGTCCCTTAAAACTTTAGGCCATCTTGACCGCCTTCAAAATACACGTCTTTTCTGCGCGTAATCATCAACCAAGGCCAGATTACATTGACGCCAATGACTTATGACGCAC
>JBBPDA010000126.1:30032763-30049053 GCA_037974385.1 Arnoldichthys spilopterus | reverse complement strand
TGTGATGTGAAATGTAGATGAAATGTGTAGGGAAAGCAATTTATCTTTTTTGCTATTCTGTGCATTTCACAGTAAAAAGGCAAAATGCAGTATTGTGCTTAGATACTGCCCCCATGTGGTTGTCAGTGTTCTATATGTGTAGTGCTTGTAAATATTTACAAACCTATGCTTTTGCGCACTTTGGGGATAAATACCATGCCATGTTAAAGTTTTCTAGGGACCGGTGTTCATCGATGCCACACTTAAAAAGGACAAAGATGATCTTACTCACTCAGACTTACTTAACACATTAAGTTATGTCTTCTCATCTTTTGACATTAACATGGTTCACAATGCTCATGAACTGTAAATTAGTAAACGTACTGTATTTAAAAACTTACTGTAAACAGTGCACAATTACTCATGTTACATTAGTATTATGATAGTTTGGTTTCATATTTAGCTATCGTTAGTTATTCCAACTCCAGTCGCAGAGCACTGTGACCTCATGTGTTGCAGTTTGTATTGCCACCTTGTGAGATAAAAAAAAATCCAAATATGTGACTACTGTATGTTCAGTTTACCACACCTGAAACAATACTTTGGTTGAAGTTTAACCCACTCACTCTTGCTGAGGAGCCCACATAAACAGCCCTGTCCACCAAAGAACTGATCTAAAGATTTTCCTAAATTAATATAATATTTTGTGTATATATTATATTATATATAATATAATTTATATTTAGTGTATTTACAATGGCACAAACTCTCATTTCTGAATGTCTACATAAATCTAACCAAAATGATCTTAAGCCTAGCCATAATAATACATAAAGGGAACCAAATAAAACAAGTATAGTTTTTCAAACATTCATTAAACAAAGTGGTCTAATACTACGTTTTTGTTGGCAAAGTATCGCCTTGAACAGCAGTGACTTTCAACAGACATTTGCTGTAACTGCTCATCAGTTAATTGTTGATCAAGTCAGTGTTGCCAATGGCAGCAAAACGGCTCCAAACCATTATAAAATCACTGCTATGTTTAATACCTGTGATGACCTTCTTTATTCTGGAATGCAATGTCCCCCCCACAATATTATTTCACATTTAAAGGAGAGTTCTTGCCTCATCAGTCTACGTAACATTCTTTCAGTAATCTTCTGGCTCATCCACTTGATCTTTTAGGAAACGTTAAACAGACAGGAGCATTGTTGCTGGACAGCAGTGGTTTCCTCCCTTCCCATTCTATCCACTCTTTGGTTTTCGGTGTTCACCTCATAAACCCATGAACACTGGCTTTGACCAGTGCAGGGGAGGCCTAAAATGTTACCCTGGGATTTATTGTGATCTCCCAGAATATTTTAAACCTGCCTCTTGGTAGGCTTTCTATTGGACAACTACTGGTAGGAAGGGTGCAAGTGGTGTTGAATCTCTCCATTTCTACATTGACTACATTGACTCTGACTGATTTAAGTCCACGCCCTTCAGTGGTTGGTTTTGTAGCCTTTTTCAACAGTCCTCAGAAATATTCTTTGTCCAAGAGATGCCAACCGTCTTTGATAGTAATAGAGACTTAGATTGATCTTTTATAAAAAGTTCACTCACACTCGCACCTGATTCTATAAGGATGATTTACCCCCAGACCTCATTATCAGTTATGCCACAATTACCCCTCTACAGGGTCACATTTGCCTAAACGAAAACATTTATTGCTGGATCACTTTAATGATTAAATGAGGAACCTTGTTATTTCCACTATTCCTAGTTGGGGTCAGCGATCCTGGAGGCAGTGGAACGGAACACGCTCAGTGTGGAGCCAGTGGGATTCCAGCCACTGCCTGTGGTTAAAGCATCAGCCGTTGAGTGTGGGGGGCCCAAGTGAGTATTACCGATTACCGATGTGCACAATCTAAATGAATAAACTTAAATAAGCACAGGGCCCATGTAACTATCCACGCCATTGCTGCCAGCGTTTAAACTGTGTTGTTTCTTCATTACAGTACATGGCCACTGGACTGAAATTATTTACTAGTCGCACTTCTTGATGTGTATGCAGTAAAGGTTGCTGTATTTTGTGTGTACTGTATAATGTGTGTCTGCCATAGATCTTGAAGAAATTTGTTGGCATTTAAATTTACCAACACAGAACATTTTTGTTACAGGTTTACTGCATCTACTGCATGTAGTAATTGTGTAAGTGGCAGAGGACGCTGTTTGTGTGTATCTTAAAGGCTGTTTATACTGTCTCATCAAAGATCAATGAGACTTACTGGTTAAAAAATACTGTATCGAAATCCTCTGAGTATTTGCAGTTTGTGTATTGATTGGTTTGTATCATTGGATAGTCTTGTGTTTTCTCAACTGCAGTTCAAATATACTAGCTATAAATCCTGATTAATGAGGTTAGAACTGCTGTGGGGAAAACCAGAAGCAGAATAGATGACTTAAATGATTGCATTTGTCTCCGAAAACGTCTAAAAACAAAACAATGAAAGGCTATTTAGAAAAATCACAACTACTTACTATGTTATATTTAATTTGAAGGTAAAATTAGGGTTCAGTGATCAGGGATCTATCGAAATGTGATCTTGACAGCTCATGTTTTTGGAAGTTTATGATAACTAGGGCTAAATGATTTGGGGAAAATTCTAGATTTTGCAATTTCTTGCAATTTTTTAACCAGTATTTTTAAGCCAATATAAATGTGATTATTTTCTTTAAAGAGACCTCCCCAGCCCCCCTCAGCGTTTTTGGACTTGAGGCTAGAGTGCTATGTAAGAGCATTGTGCCAGAGAGCCAATTCTCAATGTTAGTTTATGTGAATGAACTACTTGATTTATAAAGGTGAATGTCAGGATGTCTACCCAGGATCTGAATCTCAAGGAAATGCAGGCCATGCAGCAAGACAATGACCCTAAAAACACAATTCATCCTACCAAGGAATGGTTAAAGGAAAATAAAATAAATGTTTTGGAATGGCCAAGTCAAGTTACTGACCCCAGTTTGATAGAAATGTTGAAGGAACTAAAGCGAGCAGTTCATGCTAGAAAACCCAGCAACATCCCAGAATGGGAACAGTTCTGTAAGGATACTGATACTGGAAAAGGTTCATTTACGTTTGCCACTCACAGATCGGTGGTGTTGAATCATTTTCCTCAAAAAAATAAATTGCCAAGTTTAATGTTTTTCTCTCATTTGTATAATTTATTTCTCTTTATCTACTTGTACAATTTGTATGAAAATGTAACAATATGTTAGGCCATATGTGTGCAGAAATATAGGACATTCTTAAGGGTCCACTTACTTTTAAGCACCACTGTAAATGTAACCGTAAAAGTCAGGAGGACCTTCACTCTCACGCTTTTCACCAGCTCTCTCACACTTTCACTGCTTCACCTCAAGGCTCTCCTTCCCCATAAGCTTCTCTGAAGTGTCTGCTTGGCTGTCTCTCAGCATTTTTCCATCTCTTCTGTTTTCTTTTTTCCTTCCTTTCTATTTTCTATTATGTTCTTCACATTCAAATGGGCGCCCCCTAGTGGCAGGAGGTCTGAAATAGTCACGTAAGTGGTCGTGTTCTGTCTCTTTCTCTTTTGCTTGCTGTCTCCTCTCTTTTCATCATTCCTCATGCAGTCGTCTTCTTTGTTAGCTCAGTTTCTGTCCTTCGCTCTTATTCCTCTATAGCTGGAGTATACGTTAAGGATTCTGCTTAACTGGTTGCTGTGTGCTAGTAGTATGTAGATGTCATGCAAAGACTTAGGTAAAGGTAGTACCCATCTGCCTGTTTAGTTTTTACATTGTGTCAGTTTTGCTTATTTTTATATATATAGGTGTATCTGAAGCAGTAAACAAACCTTCTGTTTTTTTCCATCTGCAGAAAATGTGCTCTCAGTGGCCAGACTAAAACCTGCAAGCACAGAATTAAGTTTGGTGACTCTAGCAACTACTACTATGTGTCTCCATTCTGTAGGTATCGGGTAAGTAGTTCCATTACAGCTACGTGTATTAAGACTAATAAGACTATTATTCTTATTCATACCAGGAATTGTTCCGTGTTCTGGTTGCACAGTCATCAAACTGCACCCATATGACTTGACTTATGCAAAGGGACAGTTACTTTCATTTTAATTAAGTAAGTGGGTCTTGTATTAAACAGACGTTTCAATGCATTTGGTAAAGCACCTGTAGTTTAACACAAGTAATTTCAATAGTAATCTGTGATCTTTTGTTTATTTATTATTTTTCAAATCTTCAGTACGGAACAATATTAACAGATTAGCAGATAATGTGTGAAGACCAGAGTGATGCATTAATCTTTCTTTAAGTCTGAACGTTTTCTTTCAATGTTCTAGATCACTTCTGTTTGCAACTTCTTCACATACATTCGCTATATCCACCAAGGTCTGGTGAAGCAGCAGGATGGTGAGATACTTTAAAAAGTTTCATACACACATATAAACCTGCAGTCAATTGCTGAACTTGTAGTAGCCATAGACAAAAAATGGTAATTCAAGTCACTACAACATTTTAGAGTTAGGGTAATCACCGACTCAGAGACAACACCCCGCTCTACAAAGAGCTGCACCACTTTATTCTTGATGTGATATAAAAAAAACACCCACAATGTGATGCACTGTGTACACCTTTCTGTTATGTAGCTATTATGTTGTTCGTTGTTTTTCAGAACCCCATAAAGTTCCTACTTTATAATGGGAACACTTCACAAAACTTGCCATTTTGGAGATTCTCTGATCAGTTCCCTAGCCCTAAAAGTTTGCCCTTTCACAGATCCATTTTACCTGATTCTAGGACATCAGCTTCAAGAATTTATTGTTTGTTTGCTGTCTTACATATCCCATACCCATGACAGTTGCCCCTGTAACAAGATAATGTTATTGACTTCACCTGTCAGTGGTTTCATTGTTATGGCTGATTGGTGTACAATCTCCACCTATTGCAAAACCCTATGATCTTGGGCTGGGATATGACCGCAAGATGTCTGAAGTTGCACAGGATGCAGGGGCAAAAATGAGCTATCCTGCTAAAATACTGTTGGCTGTTATATTCGTCATATCTTAATGCACTAACACACCTACATTTTAACTGGTCATTGTTTTCCACATACACTGGAATACATATTAATACATGTTTTATACTTGGTATACCAAACTGCACTGAATGCAAATGCAACCTTATAATTTTACAAAAAAACTGCAAAATGTCTTTTAAAAGCTTTTTGGTCATTTCTGTTTGTTTTAGCTGAACAGATGTACTGGGAGGTCATGCAGCTGCGGAAGGAGATGTCCTACGCCAAGTTGGGCTACTACAGAGATGAACTGTGACCAGTTAGCTTTGAGAAGAGGAATGTAGCCTCATCTTATTGAAATGAGACACAAGCAACGGGAGTTCTCCGGTCAACTAAAAAGAGGCTTCACAGGGACCACCTCTTTCCTCATCCCTCTACACTCCAGCGTTGCAATTCTGTTCAGCAGACATGCCCAGTGTGTGTCCCGTGCTCAGTATGTGTGTTTGGCATACGGTGTATTGAGTCCCCTTCGTATATAAAGTACAACACATGCTGCTGAAGTCGACCTGATTCCATTACATGTATTAATTGCTGATTGAAGGAGGAAAGAAGTGAAATCTGCTGGTTTTTGGATCGAAGTTCAACGTGACTTGAAATCTGTACATTTTTACAAAGGAAACTTTTTCGCCCACACCAATGAATTTCTCCTGAGCTCACTTAACTAATCCTAAATTTAGCTAGCAGTGTGTTGCTGTGATTTTCTGTGCGTTTGTGTGGAATGTGCCGTACATATGTTTTCCTGAACTGTCTCATTGGTTGGTTGTGCGCTTACTTCCAAATTTCATCAAACTTCATCCCATTTTGATTTGAGTGCCTTTCTGGAACACTGAATAAAATTGTATACCTCTGACTGTATGTTCTGGTCTTTGGTCAGGTGTGAGGTGGTGGAGGAAGTTCAGTACTAAACTGAAGGTAGAGGTGACATCATTCAGAAGGAACAGTTTAAGAGCTCTTTTTACACAATTCATTTGCTCTTTAAATGTAATTATCAAACGTAAACGTGCTGCAAGATATTCGAACAATTGAGCATTTCTCCAGCTTTGTCTTCAGTTTAGGAAATAGGTCATATTTGACTCCCTGTCCAAGATCAGTGATCTGCTTTTAAAAATCCCCTGCTTAAGATTAACATTACAAATATTGTATTCTTTAATTCTGAAAGCTTGTTAGAGCTGCTCAGCATAGCTACAGTTGGCAAGCTATACTCGACATTTTGTATTTAAGGAAAAGATTTAGTGAAATGTGATGTATAACTTAATTAGCTATTGATATTGACTTACAGAATAGAATAGAACTTTATTGATCCTCTCCTGGGGAATTAAACTTGTTACAGCAGCTGAAAGATATAATATAAAAATATATAATACTATACAGAAAATAAAATCAAACTATAAATAAGTTACAGTATATACAGTCTTATTTAACTAAAGTCTAGCTTTTAAAAATAGAAAAGTGATATTGCACCAGAAAGATTATTGCATATTGCACAATTATTGATTGCGCAGTGATTGTGTTACATTGCGAATATAATAATAAATATATTGCACGAGATAAATACAGTTGTGTGTTGTTGTTTTTTTTCCATTGTAAACACAATCACATGGTGCATCACAACAAAATGTGACCTCTGCATTTAAGCCCTGCACACATGGAGCAGCAGTAGCTACGAATAAAAGCCCGGTTAGTCCTTAGTGCTACCTAGGCCGAGACTGGAACCAGTGACCTTTTGTTCGCAAGAGTGACGTCCTAACCACTAGGCTACCACTGCCCTCGTTAGTTAGGGTTTCGTATTCTTCTGTATTTTAAGGAAAATGTTTTTGCTTTACAGTATTTTGCCGAAAGTAGTACAGTTAAAATATCGTCTTTTACTGGAAAAAGTCTCTTAAAATGGAGATTCTTCATAAAAGAATCATAATGGAGTGTACATAATTTGGTAATGTCTGCCACGGGAAAGCCATGCGCACTGCTACAGATTAATTTGATTTAATTGCTAGTTATATAAAAGGGGTGTAAACAACAGAGAGCAAAGCAGTGTCACTGATGTGGTGCTCCCGTGATAGTCTGTTGTACAGGATGATGGTATCAGGCACAGCAACTTCGCTGAGGGTTTAAGAGGTGGCACCTCTAGGTTGAGAACAATCTGCCAGTCAAAAATGTCCAGTCAAGAGATGATGTGTGGGCAGGAACTGAAATGGTAGGGTACACCACAAAAATTCCAGCAATATTGTAGTTCCTGGAACTTTTGTGCCAGCACCACACACTACTGATGATGCCAATCATTGCTGTCCTGAGAATCAATGGTCTACCACTCAAGTACTATCTGGTCAGTGGGACCTTTGTCAATGATGGATGAGATAGGTGAGTGATAAATTGTGCAGCAACAGTTGGGATGTAGTCAGCAACACTAAACCTAATGAGAATGTATTGAGTATTTCATATGGTTTCAGGTCCTTTCAACCAACAAAAAACGTACTTGACTTGACTTGACCTACAAGTGTGTATACATCAATAAACCATAACATTATGACCACCTGCCTAATATAGTGTAAATCCCACTCATGCACCCTGAACAGGGTGTCCTGATGTCATAGTCAGCATTACATTTTTTCCAACATGATCTGTAATGTGTGATCAGACCAGACAAGGTCTGCCTTCACCACCTTCACACATGCATCAATGAACCTTGGATACCCATGATCCTATCACCACTAGTTGTCCTTCCTGGGATCACTTTTACTAGGTACTTGAAGATGCTCTGTCGTCTAGTGTCAAAGGGGCTCAGATTCTTATGCTCAGTCATTTTTCCTGCTTCCAGCACAACTTTAAGAACTGACTGTTCACTTGCTGCCTAATAGAACACCCCACCCCCCACAGGTGGCTTTGAAAATAACTAATAGGCAATGGTATTCACATGACCTGTCAGTGGTGTTAATGTTATGGCCGATAGGTGTATAAAGACGGAATTACTGATAAAGAAGCTAATGAGAATGTGAGTATTTCATGTGGTCTCAGGTCCTTTCAACCAACATAAAGCCTGGTTATAGAAACTCTGCATTAGAAGAAGCCTGAGACACAGACGTCATTGCTCTGTTTGCTCTTAGTGACCAGACTGAGATAAGGAAGCAATGCTTTCGACTGTGTTCCTTACAGCATAACTGGCTTTCCATCTCCGCAGTGCCATAAAAAGTGCTTCATTTATGACATGCAGCAAGGCCACCAGCCCCTCCTCTGCATGTACACAGGTGTACGCCTGCGCAGGCCAGGTGGATGGATTTTGCCTCCGATATCAGTGAACAAAGTACGTTTGCTCCAGGAGGCACGACGGCAGCCATTTGCATTAAATAAGGACCTATAAAATTTTTACAGGAGAAGATATTTAGGGATTTGACAAACCTCACATGGAGTTCCACCTGTGGTATTCCACCATCAGTGGAATTACATGGAGTACTACCAAATGGATTACACTTGAATAAGAAGCTGATTTTGGCAAGCTGAGACTTCAAAAGAACCTGGCAACTCCATCTTAAGGAAAAGGTACTATCTAAAGTTGACGTTGACGGCTTAGACTACTCACCCAACCATTTTGTCCACAGCTGATTAATCCGGCTCTTCATTTATATATGCCAAATATTATTTTGTCTTATTACCTTTATTGACCTCAGTTGGTATTGATCTTTATATGGTACGGACATATTTGCTGACACTGATGAAGGCCAACAAATAGGGAGTCTTGCTGTTATTTTTTTTTATAGCTGTTTCCAGTTTTAAAGCCTCATTAATTGAGTGGATATTGTAAAAGAGGGTCATATTGAAACCAGGTTGGGAATGCAGTTAAGCAACTCTTAAGTCTAAGTGGCTTGGATCAATATTTATAGCAGGAGTAAATCAGTAATTGCTGGCAAGACCAGTGGCTAGAAAAATCAAAGAGCTGATGAGATAGGAGTTCCTACTGAGTGTTTTCTACATCCATTATACAATGCTACAGTCATTTTTTCAGTACAGTTACATGATTTCTTGAGCATCTCTTTGTGCCAGCAAGAACTAAGTTGGCCTGCTACCAAACAACTCAATCGTTTAAGCCATTTTCATGTAAACCAGCTGAAGTAATGATTCCCTTTTTATCTCATCAGTCACAAAGCATCACCCATTAGAGCCTGTTGACATATAACCGGGCTAATTCAGAAAGCTGACTTTGAGAAGTTGATGATTCTTGATTGCTTTCTGAACAACACTGAGATCTTTAATTTTTAATCAAATGTGCCTTAATTACATTAAGATGTTTTCTCCTTCCTGTCCCTCCTGGCAACTTATTCACTCAGAGCTGAAAAAGAAGATTTTTGTAACATAATGTGTAGTTTCTCCACTCATAATTTACATTGAAATGTCTTTGTGACATTCAATGTTTACAAGAAAGTAGAGTCATTGGTTTGCATTACAATCACTGTCTCACTGAAAAAATTCTGATGCCTCTCGAAGTCTAGAACAAACCACTGATATTCACCATTGTGCCTTGCTTACCTGATGCTTTGTTTTTCTACTTTGGAATGGAGTACAGATGAAATCATCCACTTCTTCTTCTACTTTTTGATAACACTGGTTATAAACACACACACACAAAAAAACTAAAGTGATGTGTGGAAGCTAATGTCATCGAATATCACATAACTGTGCAACATGATGCAGACCAGGTCTTGACACTTGCCTGTTAAACTCTGAGCTACAGGGTTGAATTTGTAAGAGTGACTGTTAATAAAGATCAGCAAGCAGTTTTTTACATCTCACTTTCATGAAAGAAGGGTTTGATGTAGTATGTAAACATGGTTAATGTTTGAAACATACCCTTTATCCCTGAGTCTCTACAGTCCATGCACAGATAGTACCAACACATTTACATATCCGATTATTCAGCCTTCAGCAGTTTAGCTCTGTCTATAACCCCAAGACTATTAGTGTTTAAATGTTTTGAATGATGTGCAACATGTTTAGCACATATGTTACCACATATGCCTTAAGGGCACAGCAACATATCCAGCTTGTTTTTTTCTAAGGTAAAACTTAACAGTAACTGTTCATGGTACATAAACTTGCCAAAAAACTAAACTAAGCCCACTAAAAAGTCTGGCTCTGTGGATGTAAATCTTCATCTTTGTACTATTACTTTAAAACACAAACTCGATTGTGTGGATGTGGCTGAGGATGTCTTTTACTGTTTATTTGAAAATGTATAGAGCAGTGCAAGTGGTCAACACAAACTAAGGGAAAAGTGATGGAAAAGCTAACTGGAGCTAGAGCTCACTACCAATTATCTGTCAAAAACAGGTGGAGCACAGTGGAGCAGAGGAGGCTTGGAGAAGGTCCAATGGATGTACTTGGTGAAAATGAGGCTCTCCAGCAATTTTTTGATGGTAAGAGTTTTCCAGTGGTATACTCTATACCAACCAGTCTGATGCCCATGCACTCACACATAATTCAACAAAAAACTGTAAGATAATGGTTGCAGAGAGCTCAGAGAGAGTGAGGGTGATTTGCACCCCGAGCAATCTTAAAAAGCTTGAATACATTTTGGATTTTCTTCAGATAGTATCTTCAAAATGTTCAAACATTGTATGTTTTCTTTATTAGGAATACATCTACCTAGTTTGCTAAGCTAAGAAACCATTCACGACCTTTAGGCACAGTACTAGAAAGGCATAGATAAAAAGTAAGGATTAAAAATGATGTTTTGAAATTGAAAAAGAGTAAAAATATTACACCTCAGTAAAGTACAAATCTTCCAAAATAATATTCATAGCCCTTGTAGTATAGTAAGTACAATTATGTATTTTCCAGCCATCTGTTGAACGGACAGAGACCAGGTCCTGCAGAAGTGTCTGTTTGCTCATATACTGGCTCCGCCAACACACATTATTGCACCTATTTAAGACGCCACCTTTCAACATCTTTGTACACATTTTTTTCTGCCACACAATGATCATGAGTTGAAGATGCAAATGTGACCTGACGGCTATTCACTCTAAAAGCTTAGTCCAAGGTTCAGACTTGGCAATAAAATGTTCACAGTCACAAGAGCTGTTGATTTTCTGCTTCTAGTGGCAGTTTTAAGAGAATATGGACTTTTATTGTCAGAACTGGCTTGAGCAAATGGTTATGTTAAACTGTATATATATATATATATATATGTTTAATAGTAGGGACAACACGATGGTGCAGTGGTTAGGGCTGTCACCTCACAGCAAGAAGGTCCTGTGCTCAGTCTCTGGGGTGGTCATGGGTGCCTTTCAGTACGAAGTTTGCAAGTTTTGCAAGTTCGTGTTAGCATGGGTTTCCACCAGGTGCTTTAGTTTCCTCACACTGTCCAAAGGCTTGCAGTAGGTTGATTGTGTACTCTAAATTGTACCATAGATGTAAGTGCATGTGTGAATGTGTTGCCCTGTGATGGGTTGGCCTCATGTCCTGGGTGTACCCTGCCTTGGGCCCGTAGGCTTAAGCTTCCCAGTGACCTGAAATGGAAGAAGCTATTTAGAAAATAGATGGATGGATGTTTAAGAGCGCTTAAGAGATCTTTTTTACTGTAGAAAATAAGAGAAGAAATGTATTTCTTGTTAGAGCTGTTGATGATGAACACATCCACTACTAGGACTGTAGTGTCCCCAGTCAGACTTATCATCAACATGGATAACAGCTGCCTTCTTTGACAGGAAGGCTATAAACTCTATTTGTTTGTTTGTTTGTGTTCAAGATAATCAGATTTTTTTTTTCTCTGATTTATTGTTTCTAACTTTTTAATTTTATTGTACGAAATGTCTTTTCACTCACTTTTAGCAGGCTAAAGGTCTGGCACTGTTGCCATTGAAAATGTTATTGTCTCATTACTAAAAAAGAAGGTATTTTAAAATATTTATTAAAGATATAAAGTAAGTAGAAGTAAAACACCAAAAACACTCCATACACAGATGCAAAAACACAGAATATGTTCAATACTGTTGCCACTGCAGCACGACAACGAATTTACTGGCACTAGATCAGAGGAGAGATACTTCAGATAGGCTGAGAGAAGACCAAAAAGTCAAAAAAGTACTGTAGTAGTACTGTAGTAGATGTTTTGCCTCAGTGAATGTTTTTAAAAAAAAATAACTCAACATCAAAAATAGGCCCATATATGCACCCACAAAGGTTGTAATGGAAAACACTCATCAAAATAATGTAAGTGTAATAGCTGTAATATCTAGAATAACTTACAGTACTTTCACTTTTTATAATGAAATACATTTAAAAGCAAGTACATTTATTAAGAAAAGTAGAAATATAACTGAGGTCCTCTTTTACTCTACTAATATTTTATTGGGTCTGTCTGCAAAACCCATTTCCAGAAAAGCTGTGATATTTTTCAAAATGCAAAAAAACCTAAAATCTGTGATATGTTAATTTTCATGAACCTTTATTTAACTGACAAAAGCTTTTTAGACAAAACATTTTCAATAGTTTTGCTCCCCGGCTCAGTTGTATTTTGTAAATAAACACATTTAAAATTTGATAGCTGTGACACACTCACCAAAGGTTGAATCAGAATTCAAATAAAGTTGAAAATTGCACAGAATATTGAAATAACAATGACTTGGAAGACTATATAAAGCTATATAAATCAAGGTCATGGCTTCACACTTTGTGCCAAAATGTGTTAGTCAGTTCAAAAGGAACATTTCTCGATGCAAGATTGCAGAGATTTTAGGTCTTTCAACATATAATATTGTAAAATTATAGACCATAACAGTACATTATTGTAAAAAGATTGCAAGAATTCAGAGAAATCAGTGCATAAAGGGCAAGGTCAGAAACCAGTGTTAAATGCCTGGGATCTTCCTTAGGTGAAACTGCCTAAGAAGTAGTCATGCTGCTCTGATAAATATAGTCGAAACATCAAAAGACTGTGAAACTGCATGCTGTGGTCAGATGATTTTTCAGCTTATTTTCGGAAAAATGAAGTTATCTAGATGTCTCAAAGATTAAAATCCAGATTGTAACCAGCGAAAGGTGCAAAAGCCAACATCTGTGGGGGTGCAGCAGTGACCACAGCATAGGTGAATTGCCTGTATGTGAAGGCACCACTAACTCGGAATATTGGAATTTAAGAGAGACATATGTTGCAATCAAGGACATCTCTTCCCATGCTTATTTTATTAGGACAATGCCAGACCACATTATGGCCTGCTGCCAGTTCAAAGCTGTCTCTTATTTAAAACCCATGGCACATTATGAAGAGTAGAATCAGACAGTGACCCCAGACTGTTGAACAGCTTATATCTTATATCAAGCAAGAATGGACAACATTTTCATTTGCAAAACTACTACAGTTGTCTCCTTAGTTCCATAATGAATAAAAACATTTCAAAGGAAAGGTGACACAATGGTTAACACGCCTCTGCCCAAAAAATGAATTAACAAATCACAGATTTTTTAAAAAACAAAATTAACATTTTACATTTCTGGAAATGACAGGTTTGTACTTTAACCACAGTTCAGTGCATGTTAAAAGAACAGTTTCAGGTACAATGACCTTTTCGTGAGCTATAGGCATATATCAGTGATCGCCAACCCAGGTCTAGAACTAGAACTATAATTTTAATTAAAGTCTGCAACATATGCTCCAGCTAATTAACCTTTTAGCAGGCCTTGATTTTTCGAATCAGATCTGTTAGTTACAGGTAATTGGAGTGCAGCATGTTTGATGCAGATTGGAGTTGAACTCTGCAGGTAAGTAGATCTCTAGTAGAAGGGTTGGTGACCATGGGTGTACAGTTCAGACTCTCTTGGATAGTTATGCAAGGTTTTTTTTTTTACAAAATTACATTGACTTTGTTACTGAGATCAATCTGTGTCAAACAATAACCTGAGTGGGCGCTGTTTTTTTCTGAGCTCAAGTTACTTTAGTGTTCATTCGAGTTATTGTCAATGCTTTAAATGTGGAGGACCATACCCAGGTTCCTAGTTATAAACTGAAATGCACTTTGCTCTGTCATGTTAAATTTATTGTACACTTATATCAAACCGTATACTTATCATTATGATCTTATAAAGGCAAGTCCCTGAACAATTGAACTGACACCATTCAGCCCTTTTGTTACTATTTAAGCAAACTACTGATGTTTTACATACTTCCCAGTTTTTAAAGGCAGTGATTTTTTAGGTTGTATCAAGAGTCAACATATACAGAAGGAGAAAAGGCATATGCATGCAGAACCATTAAACTGTGGAACAATTTATCAATTAAAAAAATTAAACTATCTATTCATTCGGCCATGAGGGCCTTAATGCTATCATCACTTACTTTTTTCTGATGACTAAATGAGGTAGATAGCAGCCAGTGGTGTAATCTTGGTGCAGGTGCAGTATACCATCATGAGGTCAAGGTCAGGCTTAAGGTCATGGGTCCATAAGTCTCAGAGTAATTAGATCAAGGTCATTCTGCTTTATCCCATGACTATAAAATGCCTCTAGGGAAGCAATCTTGCCCTATGCATTTTTTCTGTGTAATTATTGTTCCTGCTTCTTTCAAGATATGTTTTAACAGACAAACCCCATTTACTAAACAGATGGGACATTCTGTAAAATGCAGTGAAAACAAAAAGATAACAAAAGAAGTTTGGACAAGGCCAAAATAAGAGTGCAATGTTTATAGAATAAAATTAAATCTTTCCACAATAACCAGGTGAGTTGGTCATAGATGAGAGGATCATAATTGGGTGCAAATGGAGCATTTACCAATAGCTCAGTGTTTGCAGGCAAAGATGGGTTATGGTTCACCATTTTGTGTCAAAACTCATGAGAGAATTGTCAGTGGAAACAAAGAATCAGTTTACAAAGAAATTAGGTCTTTAATCGTCTACAGTACATAGCATTATGAAACTGTTGAGGGATTTCAGAGAAATCTCAGGCCATGTAGGGCAAGGTTGAATATGCAGAACCTTAAAGCCACCAGAAGGCGCTGCATGAGAAACTATAATGCTACTGTGATAAATATAGCCACGTAACCTCTAGAGTACACTGTACCAAAAATAAAACTGATTATTCAGACTGCAAAAGGTGTAAAGCCAGCATCTGTATGGTATGGGTGTCCATCGGGACACATGGCATGGGTGACTTGCATATGTCAATAGCTCCTGTTGGGGCAGATGTGAATACTGTGATTACAGAGAGAAAAACGCTGCTATTAAGACTTTTCCTGGGACATCTAGACAAAGAGTATATGTGCTAGATTGGCCTGCCAGCCAGACCCAGCTTCTATTAAAAAGATATGGGCATCATGAAGAGAAGAATTAGACGATGGACTATTAAAATCTGGTATAAAAAAGAATGAGCAAAAACCCACTGGCAAAACAACAACTAATATCCTCATATTTAAAAGTGTAATTAAAAGGAAAGATAATGTAAACACATGAGTGTGTTCCAGGTATCAAGTCTTAAGTTTGTTTACAGAATGCATTTGAGACAACAGAAGTATTTTCCTCAAATTTTTGTCAGTTATTTAATGAATCAAGAGTATTAATAAATTATGCATTCTTGATTTTATTGCATTTTACAAAATTCCCAACATTTAAAGAGTATATAAGCCTCGAAACTACATTAAACACAAAAAATATCTAAAACTCGTTTTATTTTGTTTTTTCATTTTGCAGGGCAAGATGTCAGTGGTGTGTTGGAAAGTGCAGCAGTGGACACCAGCATTCTTGAACAATATCTGAGCAATGATATTGACTCAAATTTGTAAGTTTCTACCAACAACGGTAACTCCTGCATGATCCTGAAAGTACAATCTATTCAACATACCACTACAAATGGAACCCAAAGCCAGGTGGTAATAATGGTAATAGTAGATGTTCACTAGAAATATGCTTGGTTGCTTTGGATTACTGAGTGGCTTTAATGTGAAGGACATTTGTTCCACTTATGCAAGTCAGATTATGCAAAAAATGTCTTCACACCATGATGCAGTCTATACTATTTATGTTGGAACTGTGACATGAAAAATGAGAAAAAAACACCATTGGATAGACTATTTTAATTCTAATCTATTCCACCATTATTTGTTGTATTTTGTGTGTTTGTTTTTTAGGTTAAACATTTTCTTTATTTTTCTAGCATATTGCCTGAATCACCTCCAGATTCAGGTTCAGAACCTTGCTCTCCTCCACAAATATCAGGTAATATAAAAATTATACAATTGAATTTGTGTG
>JBBPDA010000126.1:30022614-30032663 GCA_037974385.1 Arnoldichthys spilopterus | reverse complement strand
ATTCTTGTTTTTCCAAGTGTGTTTGCCTTTTCACTGAATTCACAGTTCAGTTTATCTTTATCCTTATTGATTGGGCCTTTTTGCCTATTTTTTGTATGTTACAAATTTCTTATTCTTATTCATTCTTCCCAAGCTGTTTTATTGGTAATATATTAGAAGTCTTATGGTTTGATTGTTTTTTGTTTAATAATAATTAATCAATATAAATTATCTGTTGCTGGGGCATAAACCTGTTAAAAGGTTGAGGATGGACATTGGATTGACATCAGTCAGTCATCATCCTTTTTGTCAATTTATTTTTGTTTCTTACAAAGACTTACAAAAAAATCACAGAAATGTTGAAATTTTGGCCAAAACTTTTGAACTTCTTGCATAGGACAGCAACAGTGTTGAAATTTACAAGATCAAGTTGATTTATAAAAGTTTAGTTAAAACAAGCCAGCACAAGTGCCAGCAGCCCTGCGTTACAGAGAACTCAATATTTTGAACAGTATACAGGACACAAATGCCCACGGTCAATATTGAGCCTGAAAATATTTCTGGCTCCATATACAATTCTGATTTCTAAAAGAATGAAATTTTAGTTTAGTTGGCAATATTAATCATTCTGTCATTCCCTTCTTTCTCCAGATGTTCGTTTAGCTTCTTACAGGTCCACTGGGCAGACCAGTGATAACTCTTTTGTCCCTGCAAGACGATCTATTACTGCTTCTTCCTCTTGCGCTAAAGGAGAGCTACAGGAGCACTATGGAGCTCCAGCACCTTTTCAACACTATCACAGTGTTCCAATGGACCATATAAAGACCAGCTCACCTGCATTAGGTCAGGGTGTATGTGACTCTCATCTACACTACATAAGCCCAGCTGAGAGGTATGCTCAAGCAAGCAGATCGCCTATACCACCAATGCACAAGGCTGCCCTGGACATGCAACATCCTGCCATAGGTGCTGTAAGAGGCTACACAGAAGCCAGCACCTCCACTGCTTCCCCATGCCTTTTGTCCCATGCTACATGCCTGAACCCATACATGGCCCCAAAATCTGACCTAAACCCAGGGTATGATTCTCATCCTCTTATGTGATGTAATTAAGTAATTATTTTGCCTTTCTATTTCCCCACTAATGTTTTTATTGTCACTTTTACAGACAAAATGTACAAGAAAGGAAGAAAAGAAGGCACTCAGACTCTTTTGAAGGGAATGTAGACCAGTGCCAATGGGGTGACTCCGTTTGGACAAAGCCTTCACTTGAGTGTGAGTAGGAAACACAAGTGGCCACTTCCCAAAAAGCCCTAATTGTTCTAAAGTTGCCTGAGCTTTTCTTGTAATCTTTTCTTCTTGTAGCAGGTCTTGAGGACGGCGCTTGTGAGATGGCAAGTTATGACAGTGATGCTCATGGGACAAGTCCAGGGATGGGGTCATTCCAGTTACTGACATGGGACAGGTACCAGGCCAACCAGTGGAGCACCCTGCACAACGGCAGTTATCAAACACTGTAAGTTGTTACGGATGTATTAATGCCCCCTCAAGCAGCAGGCTTCACTTCTACACTCCTTCACAGTGACAAATACTGATCTTTTTATTGGTTATGCTTACATACAGTTCAGACAGAATGCTTCCATTTCAGGAGTCCAAGCATAATTGGCCTTGCTCTTCCTCTGTGGGTAGGATAACTGTCCCTTCCCCCATTACTGGATTTCTATTTTTGGACACAACAGACTTGGCAATTAGCAGTCTCCTCCAAGCGTGCTGAGCTGTCTGTTGATGTTGTGATAAATGTAGTGGTGCCTCATATGATGAAAAAAAACATACTTTGTATTTAACACACTTCCAGTGCATACATTCACTTCAGTTCATACTTAAGAAAGAGGATGCTTTCTAAAACTCATATAGTCCTAAGTGTTCATGTGGTGAAAATAAAAAACATCATGTTTGACAGCTAAAATAAACTTTTTACTGTGTAGGCTATTGAAAAAACATATAAAATATATGAGATAAATATGTGATAATAAAACTGGTTTGTCATAGGTTAAAAATAACTACTTGCTACAATGTGCTTTATAGCCCACCACCAGGTTACCATGTGGACACTGATAAAGGATTCAGCTACTCGACAGCTGATGAAGCCTTTGTGTGCCAGAAGAAGAACCACTTCCAAGTCACAGTCCATATTGGGATGGTTGGAGACCCTAAATATGTCGAGACCCCGACAGGTCCACTGCCTGTAGAAAGCTTTCAGCTGAATGTCTATGGAGTAAAGGTTAGTAGATTCCACATAAAATGGCTAATGGTTGTAATATCTGCACATGTTCTGTGATTGACACTTTCATTTGTTCTTCAGCTTGAAGCTCAGAACCACCAGATCACCATAGAACAATCACAGTCTGACCGCAGCAAAAAAACTTTCCTGCCAGTCCAGTGAGTCTCCTTATTAAAGGTTTTCAACCAACATGATATATGAAGTACCACAGGCTCTCTCTGTTATACAGTATATGTTATAGGTTGTACACTTTTCATTGATGTGTCAATGTCTTTTGGCTGAAATTACTTGCGTCTGTATCTTTTTTCAGTGTTAATTTGCCTGGAAACAAGATCACGAAGGTTACACTTGGTCGCTTACACTTTAGTGAAACCACTGCCAATAACATGAGAAAGAAAGGCAAGCCTAATCCTGACCAGAGGTGAATGACCCGTTCACAGGATAAAGAAACACACCCTCAAAGAACAAAGAACATAGAGAAACCAAATGCTACAGGTCACAGTCTTGAAAGTAGAGAGTGGGCTTCTCAGACTGACAATTTGGCATGACTGTTTAATGGGGCTGGTGGGCTGTCTAATAGTTAGCACTTTTATCAGTAGATTGAGATTTGATCTCCAGCGAGCCACACCCATCCATAGTCAGGAGCCCAAGAGAGTATAATTTTGCTTGCTGTCTTCAGGTGGATAGCAACAGCTTTAAAAAGATTCAATGGCACTTCATGTGTCTCATAGGAAGCATGTGCTCACCTTTACCCTCCTAGAGTAGCACTGTGTTATAGAGGGAGGCCTATGACTAACATTGGGGTTGGGAATCTATACATATAATAAACTTTAGAAATCTCATAAATTATAGATCATTTACAATTTTAAAGTTAGAGTTTTTGTTTCATTTATTAGACTGTGATGCTTCCTGTTTATCAGGTACTTTCTCATGGTGGTGGGACTTTATGCAACTGTCAAGGGGAAAAGTTACCTGCTGGTTGCAAACATATCTGAGAGAATCATTGTCAGGGTAAGTTAAAATGAATTGTTAGGGCACATCCAAATACTACCGTAAAGTGAACCAAAACAATCAAGTAAACATGTGAACAAACCTCATCAAGGTACATCTTAGTTTTTGACTTGCCTATATCAAATCTGGTGGGTAAATCATAAAAAATGATGTTTTTGTTATAAATATTTGTATTACTTTAATCTTTTTATTTTGGCCTATATGGTTGTGATTTTTTATTTTGTAAAAAAAGTGGTCAAGAAAAGTTTGAAATTTTAATTTTAAAGTACTCTATAAATAAACTTTACCAATAGTAAATAAACTATGAATAAATTTCATTTACTAGTAAATGTTGTTTAACTCTGGGTGTAGAAATTGTAAGTTGAATTGGAATTAATCACTGTTTCAGTTGTCAGTGACCATGCTTTCTATCTTTGTAAGGCCTCCAATCCTGGGCAGTTTGAGAATGACAGTGAAGTGCTCTGGCAGAAAGGACAGACTTCAGACTCCGTGGTGTGTCAAGGGAGGGTTGGAATCAACACAGATGCCCCAGATGAGGCCCTTGTGGTTTGTGGGAATGCCAAAATAATGGGCACAGTTATGCATCCGTCAGACCGGAGAGCCAAAGAGAACATCCAGGAGGTGAGAGATACAGATTCAGCAATGCTGTGCATTTCCATTTAATTACAGACTTAACAAGAATCTGTGGATTTAAAATAATTCGGGGTGCATACGAATATGCTGAAATCTGTCAGTGGCATCTGCAAACAAGGACTCACAAGGTTAATCAGTATGCTCCTTTGCAGTCGAATGAATGTGCATAAATCAACAGAGTTCTGATGCTTTCCCAGGTGGATTCAACAGAACAGCTGAGGAGAATAGCTCAGATGAGGATCGTGGAATATGATTACAAGCCAGAGTTTGCATTAAAGATGGGAATTGACCAGGTGCATGAAACAGGTGTGTAATTAACAAAAGCTTTAATATGATCCTTTCTGAAAAGTAGTCAGTCTTATTTATGTATGTTATTAGAAACTAGACAATTATTTTAAATCTCACAAGCTCATTTACATCTCAGCATGACTGTAATGCATTATGCTACCTCCTAAGGGAGTCATAGATTTGACATAGAATCACACATTCCCTTGCTTGCCCACATTTTTTAATACCTAGATTTAGTAGATGGGTATTAATCAAGGAATTCACCTACCTCTCCTGAACACCAGCCCCTAGTCTATAGGGCCAAAATTTCAGAATTCAAAAACCCACACAGTTCTGTCAATCAATAAACGTGTGACAGGAGTGCCCATGCATTTTTGCATCAACAGTTTTTAGACCTGATCTTGAACAATTCAAAAGAATCAATATTAAACAATGTACTAAGTTTCCAACATATTGGTGCATTAGGACATTCCTAACTTCTCACAAATCCAACAAGGCATACAACATGTGACAGACCAGTATTTCTAGTACTGGAAATCCATTGAGGTGTGAAATGGGCAAGTAATAACTACTTCAAAGGTATAATGAGATCATTGTAAAAACCCCATTTCCATAAAAAGGATTTTAAAAAAAATTCTGTAAAAAGAAAACAGAATGTGTGATCTGCTAACTCTCTTAAACTTTTATGTACAGTGTGGCTTGAAAGTTTGTGAACCCTTTTGAATTTTCTATATATATTTAAAAGAAGGCAACTTAAAACATTATCTGGTTTTAAGTCCTAAAAGTAAATGAAAAAAACCTAGTTAAACAAATGAAACAAATTATTATATTTGGTCATGTATTTATTTAAAAAAAAGCAAAGATAACATATATGCATGAGGCAAAAGTATGTAAATTCTTAGGATTATCATATAATTTGAAGGTGAAATCACAGTCTGGTGTTTTCAGTCAGTGGGATGACAATAAGATGTGAGTGGGAGACCCTGTTTTACTTAAAGAACAGGAATCCCACAAAGCCTGATCACACATGGCGTCTACAACACATTTGTGGATTTGTGTCATGGCTTAAACAAAACAGGTGTCTGAGGACCTCAGAAAAAGAGTTGAAGATGTCCATAAAAGGTTACAAGACCCTTTCTAAACAGTATGGACATCACCAATCAACAGTCAGACAGATTGTGTACAAATGGAGAAAATTCAAGACCAGTGTTACCCTACCTAGAAGTGGTCAACCATTGATAACTCCAGCTGCAAGGCGTGTAATACTCTTAGAGGATTAACCAGGATAACTTCCAAGCAAATGAAGGCCTGTCTCACATTGGCGAATGCTGTGAACAGTGAGTCCACCTTCAAGGGAACACTGAACAATGAGCAATGGTGTGAATGGCAGGGTAGCAAGGAGAAAGCCAGTGCTCTGCCCCAAAAAAATTACTGACCATCTACAATTCTAAAGGAAAATGTCAAGACATCTGTCCGTGAATTGAATCTCATGAGATAGTGGGTCATACATCAAGACAATGATCCTAAACACACAATTCATTCTAACAAAGAATGGTTAAAGAAGAATAAAGCAAATGTTCTTTAATGGCCAAATCAAAGTCCTGACCTTAGTCCAATTTAAATGTGGAAAGGTGAGCAGTTCATGTGAGGAAACCCATCAAAATCCAGGAGTTGAAGTATGTTCCGTATGGAGGAATGGGCACACCAAATACTAAAAGCAAAGCTTCACTTATAGTTGCCACAAGCAGATTCGATTTGTTATTGAACCTTTTTTTCAATAAATACTTTAGAAATATACATTTTTGTGTCATTTGTTTAACTAGGTTTTCTTCATCTTCTTTTTGGACTTCAGATGATGTTTTAGGTCACATTTATATAAAAATGTAGAACATTTTACAGCGTTCACAAACTTTCCATCACCACTGTAAGTGATAAAAAATATTTCCAGTTTTTCCGGATCAATCTAGGACAGAGGTGTGTTTATCATTGTATTACATTATCTTTCCTTTTATTTACACTGTGTAATAATTTGTGAACTGAATAGACTAATTGTTGTAGTAGTAAAGGTTTTTGCATTCTTGATTGATAAAAGACTTAGCTGCTTAGCTGCAAAGCTGCTTAACAGTTTGTGGTGGCTGTTGTGTGATTCTCCTCTTCATTAAGGTCCATACAGATTCAATAGGAGATCTGAACTGCTGGCAGGCCAGTCAAACGCACACACTTTGTGTCTACAAAGTCAAACTGTTGCATGTGCAAAGTAAGGCCTGGCATTGTCTTGGCTGTTCCACCTTTCACTGATAACAGTCTGGAAAGTCTATTTCATCTTTGGCAAACTGAAAGGTGTACTCATCTGGCCACAGCACGTTTCCACTATCTTTTATTCCATCGTGCTCTTTGCATCCAGAGAACTCTGTTTCTGTATAGAACTGACGTCTGACTTTTTCATTGCGTAATAGGTTGCATTTCTTAATGCAGCACTGGCCTTTGTTTAGTGAGAGCAGTTTTCCGAAGTCCTCCCGAGCCCATGTGGCTATATATATATCACAGTAGGATGATGGTTTCTTATGCAGTGTATTCTGAGGGCTCTAAGGTTTCCAGAGTTTTCTCCTGATTCCCTGAATCTTTTCACAATATTTTGTACAGTAAATGATGAAAGACCTCAATTCTTTGTAATCTTGTGTTGAGAAATGTTCTTTTTGACCTAACTGACAATTCTCTCACAAAGTTTGGCACAAAATGGTGAGGTTTGTACACTATTATTAGATGACTGTTGTAACTGCACACTGCATGATGCCATGGTTGTAGTAAGAAGCATCCTTATTGCTCTCTGTAGCTTGGCACTTCTACTTATACTGTTAGGAATTTGCCTTTTTTTCATGCTTTTATAAACTGTGAATTCATGCTGTTCAAGGCCATGCTGGTACTCTAATTTACCCACAGCACCTGTTGTACACCTATAACATACATTACACAATGCTATCCATGTACTCAGGCTTGTTTTGTCATCAGCATCATTTAACATGTCCCTGAGTATTATGATGGTTAATTTTACTGCCATATTGTTACTTCTTTTTTTAATTTGTCCTTTTTCACTATTTGTTTTTGCACTGTCGTGTACATCTGTCTTATATTTACACTGTCTTCTACATCTAAGCAAAATGTCTTGTTTTGTTATTTGCACTACGTGTATGTTTACACGGTGGACCCTGAGTTTCACCATTTTGTCTCTCCGAGTACTTGTATATAGTCAAGATGACAATAAAGATCATTTTGACTTTGACAAAATGTTTTCTCTGGTATCAGGCATTATAGCCCAGGAAGTGAGGGAGCTGCTTCCCACAGCTGTGAAAGAGGTAGGGGACGTCACATGCTCAGATGGACAGAAAATCCACAACTTCCTCATGGTGGATAAAGTAAGTAGCAGAAGAAGCATGCATTTAATTTTTTTCAATTAAACCATCTATATCTGCTCAACAGCGTATGTTCCTATTATTTATTACAATAGGAACAAGTCTTTATGGAGAATGTGGGGGCTGTGAAGCAGCTTTGCAAACTCACAGACAACCTGGAGACTCGCATCCAGGAGTTGGAGGTGTGGAATGCTCGTCTTGCCAAGCTGAAGAACATGGGGAGCATGCGCTCCAAAAGTGCCGCCACCGATAAAGGGTAAGTGTACGACAAACATAAGCACAAATAGAGCTACTAGCATTGGATCTCTTAGTGAAGAAACAAATTTCTATTCTATGACCAAATTACATTCACATTCAATTTTACTTTACACCATTGCAGTTTTCATTGCAACATATATTTAATTTCAGTTATTTAAACTCACATCAATACATGCTTGCACAGTGATTTACCATTTGTGTTATAGGAAAAGCACAAAAAGCAACAAACCTCAACCATCAGTACCTCCAAAAAAGCCATCTGCACTGAAGGCTAGCAAAGTAAGTAAAAGAAAAGTATTCAAATGTTTTATACAATATTTCATTATAAAATGATCTTGTTACACACAATGTTTATATTTTAAGAATATTTCGTCCTCTTCATCATCTTCTTGTTGTTGTTGTTGTTCTTCTTCTTCTTCTTCTCTTTTTTCGGCTGTTCCCATTAGGGATCACCTCTGCGGATCCTGTTTTCATTTCTTCCTGTCATTGCATCTCCCTCTTTCACACCAACCACCTGCATATCCTCTCTTACCGCATCCATAAACGTCCTCTTCAACCCTCCTCTTTTCTTCTTGGCTGATAATGTTATCCTTAACATACTTTTCTCAATATACTCAGCCTCTCTCCTCTGCACGTCTAAACCAACCCAATCTCTCTTCTCTGACTTTGTTTCCAAACCTTCCAATCTGAGCTGTTTCTCTAATGTACCTGTTCCTAATCCTGTCCATCCATTTTCTCTCAGGAATATATGTGTAAGAAATACCAGCACTGTCTTCAGCACAAAATATTCCAAATTAGTATCATTCTTCTTATTGGAACCATGGCCTTTTGGTGAGTGATTTCTCTTTAGCATTTTATTTCACACAAACAATAAAAACACAGTTCATGATTTGACCATAAAGTGCCTTTTAATTCATATTTAAAACAGTCTGCTATGTGTGTCATAGAAGAATACAGTACAATGACTCGTGTATGGAACAATCAGGGAGGGTTTATGATTGAAACAGTACTGGGAATTCAGAATGTATCCATATCTCAAAAGTTTGATTCCACTGGCTGGAAATGATACATATATACCAATAAAATGTATGTAAATGTTTTATTTTATAGATGTTACATTTCTAATATTTACATCATAAGTTAACAATACAATATCAAAGCAGAGTTTCAGCAGGTGTCTCGATTGCGGGTTGATTGGCAGCAAGCGCAGACGAGACGTGGTGTAAATCAGAATTTATTAAAGAAAACGAAAAACAGACTGGAGAAGTAAACTGAAAACAAAGCAGAACGAAACTCATGCAACAGAGCTTGACATAATCCAACAACTAGTTAACAACAGACAATCGACACCGGCTAAAGGAAACAGGCAAGGCTAACTACACACTAACTACTTACACCTGACGAGGGGAGTGACAATACATGAGAGACAGGGCACACGACTATCACAACAAAAACATGTACACGTGGAACATAAAAGGGGTGTGAACGTTACAGCAGGAAATTTCTTTAAAGGAGAATTCCACATATTTGAAATTTAGAATAGTCATATGTGAAATTGTTCATTTTAGAAAAACTTATGGTATTATTTTCTTTACAATTGTGCTGACAGGTATCAGGGGTTGTAATGTTTGCAACAAAAATATACCCAATTGTTTTATTATTATCCAAAACCACCAGTGAACTTACAGTAGTAAATTCTCTGGGACTACATTCATGTGAAAAATAAGAACTCACATTGAAAATTGTACATTTTTTCAGCATATTTGAGTAATCAACCATTCCACCCTCTTTAATACAGTGCCTACAGAAGCTTTTACAATCATTTGTTCAGCAACAATATCAAAACATATCATTTCCATCACCATGCTTCAAAGTTGGTATAAGGTTCTTCTGAAAAGCTGTCTCTTGGTCTATGTCACATTTGTACTGTTCCTGTGGCCAAACAGCTCTGTATTTCATCTGTCCAGAGCATATTATTCCAAAAGGCCTGGTCTTTGCTTTTATGTTTTTTTTGGGTTTTTTTGGCAATCTGTAGTCTTCCTCTAATGTTCTTTTTGGAGTACAAAAACTCCTTGGTCAAATTTGTCAAATCTTTTTCTGATTGTAGATGTACTTGTAACGGGTGGTCGTGGTGAGGAAGCAAATGCAACGTTATAAAACAAATACTAAAGATTTAATAAAGAAAGAAAA
>JBBPDA010000126.1:30006710-30022514 GCA_037974385.1 Arnoldichthys spilopterus | reverse complement strand
TGATTGTTTCCTCTGTCCTGGAAGTCGCTTTGGATAAAAGCGTCAGCCAAATGATTAAATGTAATGTAAATGTAAATATCAGTATAGGCAGATATTTGCATGACAAAATAATATCAGTCAGTGCCCACGGCATGAGTGTGAAGGTCCCATTGACATGGAGGCATATTTTGGGATTTTAGACACATACTTTGCCATGAATCAGAATCAGTTTATTTGGCCAAATATGTTTCCGGCCAATGGTGTTTCTCTAGTATTCGAACAAATGAGACAAACTGTCCAATACGAAGCATAGTAGACAATATACAATACACAAACTTAAGGTGCACTTGAACACAATGTACAATATACTCTTTTGTACACAATATACCATATACACAATATACAGTATTCTTCTGTGTTCCAGTATATGTGGCACGATATGCCATGTGGGTGCAGTTGTATGTGCCCTGTAGTCTTTTTTTACATGTGTGCTTATATGTACAGTATACAATACATAGTATATAATATACGGAATGTGTACAATATACAGAATATGTACATAATATTATACATTATATTATAAGCAAGAGGCTATATAGTGAGCTGTACAGTGATCTTTAAAGTGAGCTGTACAGTAGACCGTGTTTACCATTGTGTTACATGACTGTTCCTTTTAAAAACACTCTTAAATCTTTTGAAACTGAGGATTTTAATTGTGTTAGTTTTGCAGTGTTGTTTTTTCTTGGTTGATCTAAGAACAGTCTGTGGTCACTGTTGTTTGATTCTCCTCTTCATGATGCGCCATACATTTGCAATTCAATAGGATATAAATCTGGACTGGCATCAGGCCAGTCAGGCACACACCCTGTCTATGAAGCCACACTATTGTAGGCCATGCAGAATGTGGTTGGGCATTGTCCTGCTGAAATAAGCATGGACATCTTGTGAAGAGATGTTGCCCTGATGGCAACACATGTCTGTCTAAAATCATAATATACGCCTCATAGTCAATGGTACCTTCACATACATGCAACTCGCACATGCCATGGGCACTGATGCTCCCCTATAATATTACAGTTTTAAGTTGCATTTACAGCATTTAGCAGACGATCTTACTCAGAGCAACGAACAACAGTGCTTTGTAGTCCATGTCTGTCCATTTCTTGATACAGTGACCGACTGTGTTAAGTGACCATAGTTTCTGAAATACTCCCAAGCCCAGGAGGCTATGTTTGTCACAGTAACATGACAGTTACTTAGGCAGTGCAGTCTGAGGGCTCAAAGATCCCGCACGTTCAGCAGTGGTTTCTGACTTTGCCCTTTAAGTGGAATACATGCATGACTAGGGAGGCACCCATGTGAAATTTGTAGGGATATTCCGAAATTTTCTTGTACGTATCCGCTAATGATGGAAACGTTTTTAAAAATCTCAGAAATTGGGACATAATATGGATTTGAAAAATGTAACTTGCATACAATTATATTTATTTCTTTACACTTAAAAAGTGAGGTGAAATGAGAAAAATCAAGATATTGTAGCACAGTATTTCAGCGTCAACTAAATATTTCTAGAGTACTATAAATGCATCATCAAATAGTGGTTTAAAATAGTTTAAAATTGCTGTTTTGGTTTGAAAATTCATTCAATTCGCATCAAAAAACAATTCAATTCACCATTTTAAACTACAAATATATTTTTGCAGAATTGCATTATTTACATTTAATTTGCTGCTGTTTTTGATTGAAAATTTTTCCAAAAATGAGTTAAGTCATATAATGTTTGATTCCACAACTGTGTATTTGCAGTTTGGACACAGCTGCAGGATGTTTAAAGGCTGTTTCAAGGCCATTCCATAACCCTCCATTGTTTTCTTTTTGAACCTTTTCTTGGTGGATTTGGCCAATTTGGCCAAACCTGTTCAAAAATATTATTATTAATATCAAAAATACTTAAAATAATTAAAAGTGAACAGTTCCTGTGGATAAGTAAGATTCGTGGTGGTCTTTGGTTCTTCTACTCCTTCAATACATGTAACTTTCTTTATTATAACTTTAAATTATGTTATAAATTATACTGTTTTTTATCCTCTCCAGGTGCACTGGGGTTCCCAATGAGGGGACTAAGCAACACCACCACGCAACTTAACCGCAGCTTATCACAAAGCGCTCAGCTACCGAGTCACACCACGCCCACTGCAGGTGTTCCTACAATGTCTCTCCATACTCCACCCTCACCAAGTAGGTGAGGCACCATTTGGCTTTCTGCAGTGAGGTTCTTGTAGGTGCATCAGTCCACACACTCACTACCACGTTTCACTGTTTTTCTAGACGACTTTCAAACAATCAGTATATTTAAACAAGGTTTCTCAACACAGTGAATACCTTGTTCTAAAGCAGGAAAATACTGCCTAATTTCTCTTTATATTATTTCTATAATTTAATCGCTACATGAGCTTTTTGGTGTATTTTACATGCTCTTTTCAGGGGGATTTTACCAGTGAATACAAGGAACATGATGAATCACGCGCAGGTGGGCCAGAGCATGTCACTGAGTGGAAGGACCAACAGCATGGGCAGTTCGGGCCTGGGTAGCCCAAACCGCAGTTCACCAAGCATTATCTGCATGCCCAAGCAGCAGCAGTCCAGACCGCCACTAACCATCAACAGGTGCAGCATCATCACCTAGATTTAATCAGTGCCGTTGACTTTTCCCAGCATCTGCTGGAGCTAAAAATGTTTGTTGCCCCACCCAAAGTGATTTAAACTATCCAAGCTATGTTTACATGGTAGAGACATTTAATGTTGTATGCTGGGAGGTACAATAGTTCTGGGTCTATTTTGAATTTTTACCCTTAGAAATATCCAGCTGTGTGTGGAAGCAAATGCAGGAATGAATGCTACAGTATATGGGTTTTATCTTGCATATGAGATGCTAATTAATTTCTCTCTTGTCTGATGACTCGTTCTGTTTGGCTTTTATATCTAGTTAAATTTGTGTCATGTGAAAACAACCAAGATAGAACTTGCCATTCTGTCCTTCTCTCTATTCATTGGGTTGTAAATTATGACCTAGCCAACAACACAACTACAGCGTTGGAAAAAAAACGTGTGCATCCAATGAAAATGTATTTTTTTTCAACCTTTTTGAACAAACAAACTTTTGACTCTCTTTAATTCAGTGCTTATAAACCAATTAGGAAAAAAAAGAATTCATTTGTTGGCCAGTAACAAGAGATGTCCTGATACCGCTTCCCAATACACTTTAGATACAATACTGACATGGTTTTGACTATCTGTCAATAATTTTATCAATGTTTATCAGTCTAAAGCTTTGCATTGCACTTGAACAAATAATTAAATATAGGGAAGCACTTTCCTTATGATAGCTAATTGCCCACCAAAAAACATCTCACTCAAACTGAGAACATACAAATAGCTCCAAATACTACAAATACAGTGTTTATGAAAGACTGCCACCTTTTATTTAGGGTGCCTTTACATTTGCAGCCTTTATGTTTGAATCGAACCAGAGGGTGTTTACGGTGCATATTTAAGGTGATGAGGTAGCTTTGTGTCAGATTATGGATGGCTGTAGCTCAACGTGTTGTGTCGCTCATCAGAACAGATCTTATGCTTATATTACTCAATGGCAATACATGTTATGTAGCATGTATCAGTTCTTGATCCAGTGTGCTGTGTGGCAGGTAACTGAAAAAAGTAGGACATGCAAAGCAAACAGGTCATAGTTTTAAAATTACGTAAGTCCATTAATGTCTTTTATGCATTAGGACGTTTCAACCTGGTAGGGTTTAACTGGCAGGAATGACCTTTCAGTCCAGCTCTATAGGGTTGGTATTGGTGAGAAATTAGTAAATTAGTGTTTGGTAACACAGCAATGGCTCTTTCAGTCACTAAACTGGGTTACACATTATTTTGATTACTGAAAATGCTTTTCAGATTCTCAATTTTGTACATTATATTTGACCTGTGAAGATCACCTTGACTTTTACCATAAGTGCCAACTCTGTCAAGAGTGTAAATCATCACCCTAATAAAGTGGAAGCCTAAAACTGAAATATTTTGCAGCCCTGATAAGTGCCATTATTTCTTTTTCCTTTGCACAGTATGTCAGGGTTTGGAATGGGCCGAAATCCTGCTTTTGGGATGAATAGTTCATTATCCAGCAACATCTTCAATGGAACAGGTCAGAAACTGAAGAAGCAATGCTTGGGAATGATTACTTCTAAGTATGCATTGTCTTGCAACATGTGCCTTGGTTGTTGATTGCATACCTATTTTAATTCTAGATGGGAGTGAAAATGTGACCGGGCTGGACCTGTCAGATTTTCCTGCCTTAGCAGACCGGAGTCGAAGGGAAGGAGGTGGCAATCCAACACCACTGTTAAACCCACTGGCTGGGAGAGCTCCATATGGTAAGAAGCACAAGGGGAAAGGTCTTCTTACGGCTGGAGCAGTCACTATTACCAAATTTCCCTTCTATTCAAACTGTGAAAGTTTGTAAATTGTGAAAAATTCAAATTGCAAAATGTGAACTCTGGTCAAGTTATGGAATTCTCATCAAGGTGAGAGGGCTTGAACCAGGAGATTCTGGTTCAGAATGTGGTTATCTATCTCCAAGCGCAAGCTTCAGATCAAGGAAAAATGTACATGATCTGTGAGAAAGATGAAGGAATAACTTTGTGCAAAACTTC
Organism: Arnoldichthys spilopterus; assembly: GCA_037974385.1. NCBI lineage: Eukaryota > Metazoa > Chordata > Actinopteri > Characiformes > Lepidarchidae > Arnoldichthys > Arnoldichthys spilopterus. The sequence continues at coordinate 30,017,823 of JBBPDA010000126.1, read as the reverse complement.
ATGAAACTTCAAGAGCTTGTGTAGCGGAGAGTTCTCCTGTAACAGTGAGGTGTGTTGCAATAACAGTACACTAGAGGTCTTCAGACATGACAGATTTATGAAACACTCATGCGTGCTGTTGGCTGATGTGCTGAAAGAGGCTGTTGCTCAATGGAACTGATAATGCAAGAAATGGTCAGTTCATATGACTGGATTTTCACTTCACACTGGTTTTGTAAAAGAGGAACAAATCTTTAAAGTTTAACTTTCGTCACAGTTATTCCAAGCTGAACTATTAGGCAAGCTAAGCTGTGGCTCAGAAACGGAGGGCGAACTGAACTGTGAAAAGTGTTACACCCATAATTTATTTTCCTAGTAATCTGAAATTTTTGCTATTCCTCAGTTTAGGTCATTTTCATAATTTGGCCTTATTAAAAAAAAAAAATTACTCAATCATATAAATAATTGCTGAATCAACCAATTACTAATATTTGATTGTGACAGTTTTGCACCTTTTGATTTTTTTTTAATTTTAAACAAGGGGTTTTCTCTATTTCTAGTTGGAATGGTCACAAAACCAACGAGCGAGTCTCAAGACTTCTCTATTCACAATGAGGACTTCCCTGCACTTCCTGGACCCAATTTTAAGGATCCTATGTCCAGTAATGATGACAGCAAACTGGTAAGCATTTGTTTCACCAGGAGCATGAGTTTGAGGCAGTGGTGGTGTAATGGTTAGGGAGTTATCCCTGTAATCTAAAGGTTCTAACACCAGACCCAAGGGACCCATGAGCACAGTACCTTCCCCAAGCACTGCTCCCTGGGCACTGTCCACGTCCACTGCTCCTACACGGATGGGTTAAATGCAGAGGTTGCTTTTCATTGTGGTGCATTGTGTTCACAATGACTAATAATCACTCACTCACTTCTAGGCCAGCACACCGTTATTCTGGTACATTTTCTGATTCTTAATTCTGTTTAAGGCATTCATTTCCGGCTGTGGCTGATGTTCTAGTTTTAGTTTGAAAATTCCCTGTTTTCATAACAGATGTTTTTTCTTTCTAAAGCACAGCCCAGGAACAGTACCTTTTTCTGCTCTGTGTTGTAAAATTTGTATAAAATAAAGTCTGTTGCCATTACTTTTGCTTCTCTCTCTCTCTTGCAGAACCTACATTTATTAGGTAAAAATGTTTTAAGCACAGATGGGCCAAAGTTCCCTGGAGACAAGAGCTTAACAACGCAGAACAATAACCAGCATAAGAAAGAAATTCAGGTGCTTGCTGATGGTATGTGGTAATCACAGTTGCACATTCATATCAACATCAACAACCGATTTGCCTAGTGGCCACCAGTTTCAAGTTCTTAATCATTAGTTGCCCTGCTTTTGCTTTTCTTAGGCCGGGTGACAAACATTCCATCTGGGATGGTGACAGACCAGTTTGGGATGATTGGCTTATTAACATTCATTCGGGCCGCAGAGACCGATCAAGGCATGGTGCACTTGGCCCTGGGGAGCGACCTGACGACGCTTGGCCTCAATTTAAATTCGCCAGAGTAAGTGACACCGTCTTTACAGTACTCGATACCTACACTTACTATCATTGTATTAGCAGGAACCATAGGATATTAGATATACATAGTATACAAGAATAATCTTGGCATTGGACAGATCTGTGTGTGTGTATATGTGTATGTATATATATATATTTAGCAGGGCAGTGCTGGCCTAGTGTTTAGAACATTGCCCTTGTGAAATGAAGGTTTGCCGGTTCGAATCCTGGCCTGGGCAACACTGAGGTTCCCTTGAGCAAGGTACCGTCCCACTATACTGCTCCCTGGGCACTGCTGATAGCTGCCCACTGCTCCATGTGTGCATGTGTGATGGGTTAAATGCAGAGGTCACATTTCGTTGTGGTGCTTGAGTGTGTTTACAATGACAAATAGTCACTTTCACTTCATATATTTTGTAACTGAATTGTAATAATACATCTGGAAGAGCAGGATGTATAGGTGACACTGGAATGCCATGCTAAAATGCTTTTCTTATTGTATCTCATTTTAACCTAATAGATAAATAAATTCATAAACAATAAGTTATATGCAGGTTTTTTTCAAATCAGGGTAGAGGTCATCCTAATTTCTTTTTTTAGTGACTTAGTGACAAGATATCAGCATCAGCACAAATCCCTCCATCTTTTTTGTATCAGACCGGATTGGAACCAGTTGTTGCAGTTGAAAAGTAAAACATGACCACAGCATATGCTGTAGGACAGCGGTCACTATCATACATAATTCCTTTCAGCCAATCAAGTATGTTCGTTCCAGGCGGTAAACATAGCAGCTCTACGGGGCAGACAGACAAGAGAGTTAGAGACAAAGGGGTGAAAAGACGGTAAAAAGAAATCAAAAGTGTTATATGAGCAAACAACGGGAGAGATACAGATGACTGAGAAAGACTGAGCTGCAGTAAGTTGAGGAGAAGACGGAGAAAAAGAGAAATGATCATTATGATCTTCTGGACCTTTGCATCAGGAAACTTTCTCTAACTAGACCGCTTTAAATTTTAGTTGAATACCCCTGCTCTAGGACCTTAGGGGTTACCTTATTGGCAGAGATTATCATGTACAGCTGAGTGCTTTGCAGTGATCTTTGCTTCTTGGTTTTTTAGACAGCAGCTGTCAATGTTGGGTGCTTTTATATGTCAGAAGTCATTTGTGCTATAATTTCACATGAACCTTTGAGTGATCTGTGATAATTATTGTTTGGCTAATTGATGGTAATGGAGATTACTGTGTAAAATAAAACACCTGTGCGTGGAGTTTTAAAGATGCAGGGCATCAAATAATATTTGAAAAATTGTAGTTACTGACTAAAATTTAAGACACTTGTCTTAACCTGAAACATCTAGCACGTGTACTAGGTGTTGTCACTGAAAATTGCGAAGACATGTCTGTTTTGCCTGAAGGAGATCAGAGACCTGATACGTAAAACGACTGATACAGATAGCTATTATTTTGCTTGACAACAAAAGTTTGTTTCCTGTTGGACTGATAAACGTTGCATGGCAGTGTGGATAGACTGTTAGAGTGCAACTGACAAAATTCTAACATTTTTAGCCATATTGACATACAATAAATATCAGTCAGTCAGTGTTTTTTTGGGTGGCAGGACTGCCTGAAGCTGAAAATACCTGATACCTGTTTCAGTTCTTGACAAACAAAAAATAAGCCATAAAGCATGCATGTTATTATTGTTTTTTTGGTGCTATATGTAAAACATAATGAAACCGAGTGTGTGTGACATACCACTGCTTTGTAGCACACGAATACATTAACTAACAGTGTAGAAATATACTAGGGGTAGGCTTTTAAATCGCATTAAAGCAGAAGGATTGTATTTTATGGCACTGATTCCTTTTCAATCAGTTTATACGGACTGAACTCAGATTTTGGTGCCTTATTTGGAGGCCACTTAAATGCCTGAGCTGTTGATGGAAATATTTGCCCTCTGGTGCTCGGAAACAGAACAACAGGCAAGTCCCATCAGTAGTAAATGTCTCACTTCCCCTGATGAGAGTAAATGCCTACACAGTTAGTTAGTAGCTTCCTTAAGCACAGCTAAGTGCATACAGAGATTGCAACACCCAAATCAAGCTAGTTAAGTATAATTAATCTCACATAAACATGTACTGTATTAAATAAAAGTAAGTGAGCTGTAGAGTAGGCAACCCTGTGACATCCTTGGCTTGTAAGCATTGATCTCACTGGCATTTTGGTGGGAAAGCATGGCTGATGTTCTAAATGGCTGTTGTTCTAAATTGTACTTTACTCCATCAAACTGACATGTTATACCGATCAGCCAGAACATTAAAAAGCTAATGGCAGAAGTGAATGGCAATGATTATCTCATTACAGTGGCACCACTGGTGGGATATATTAGGCTGGAAGTGCAGAGTCAGGGCATCTCTAAAAGGTCTTTTGGAGTGTTCCAGGTATGCACTAGTTAGTACCTACCAAAAGTGAAGGACACTGATGAACAGTCAACGTCTATAATACTAGTTCAGAGTAAAGGCTAAGTGGCCTGGTCCAATCCCACAGAAGAGCTACTGTAGCACAAAGTTATTGTTGGCTATGATCGTAATCTGCATCATATTTGGCAGCTGGTTTCAAAGTCATGGCTGATCGGTATATACATAAATAAATATATGTTTAGTAAACATTTTGTTCAGTTTGAATTTCAGATTTGCCAGATTATTCCAGATTAGGAGTAAAAATAAAGCTAAATGTCATCAATCTTTGGCTTGATTTTTGCATTATTTGTGCATGAAAAATTAATAAATATATAAGTAGAACTAAGCTAACATTATGGTTAAGCAGGTTTTCATTTATTCTGTTTTTGGCAAATACTGTAGAAATTTGGTTTGGAAGAAGAAATATGCTAAAATGCCCCACTTGGGCTGTTCTGTTGGGTGGTTTCTGAATGTGTCAGCTTTATCATACCTAATGAGTTTGCTTATATGTGAAAGTGAAAGTGACTATTTGTCAAGTCAAGTTTATTTGTATAGCGCTTTTTACAACTGACATTGTCACAAAGCAGCTTTACAGAAACCGGGTCCGAGCCCCCAAAGAGCCAAAGGCGACAGAGGCAAGGAAAAACTCCCTAGCAGTAGGAAGAAACCTCGGGAGGAACCAAGGCTCAGAAGGGGGAACCCATCCTCCTCTGGTCGGCACCGGATAGCAAGAACAAACGAGAAAAGAAAAGGAGAAAAAGAATAAATCAAATAAATATATATATAACAATTGTTCTCAGTATAAATGAGCAGCAGCATTTCCTTGTGTACAGGAGCCGTGAGACTTTAGATCAGTTCTTTTGCGGACAGGGCTGTTCATATGGGCTCCTCAGCAGGAGCGAGTGGGTTAAAAACCGCAAAAACTTCAACCAGTAAGAGGGTATCAGGGTGGGTCAGGCTGGTCCAGTTAGCAGAATGGGGCAGGATCACTGATGTTTCAGCAGGGCAGCTCAACCAAGTGGGTGAATCATGTATTTGTAATTGTGAACACACTTAAGCACCACAACGAAATGCAACCTCTGCATTTAACCATTAAACAGCGCCCGGGGAGCAGTGTAGTGGGACGGCACCTTGCTCAAGGGTACTCAAAGCAAAGGTCAAGATCTGGCCTCTGAGCTATATATGGGACCTTGTGAGATCATCTCAGAGATATTCCTGAAAGGACTGACACTTTGAATGATCAAGTCATTTTTGTGATTTTGCAGTAACCTTTATCCCAAATTCGCCTCTCCCTGGTCGTCTACACCTTGTCGCCCCCAAGACATTGGTAAGTGTCTGACTCAGTGGGCTACAATAAGACAGAGACTGGAACAAATCCACCCATTCCTAACGAACACCCTCCTCTGTTCTCTCTTTTCAGACTTCCATGTTCCATCAGAGTATTTAACGAACGTTCACATAAGAGACAAGGTAGGTTCTGCACAGTTAAACTAGTTTTTATGCAACTGTTGGTTAAGCGTATCACATTTGCTGCCACCATCATAACTGCTATATTTAGCAGTAGTTAAGGCACTTGGACTTGCAGTATAACACCGAAGATATTTTGTCTAAATATGTCTTCGTACATGATGTAAATAAAGCAGAGAGCATACTTGGAGAGCCCTATTCTTCAACCCGAAGTCTTTTCAGATGTTTTTGTTCTTTCCCAACTGCCAGAGAGGTGGTAGTCATTATATGGCATGTGACAGCAAAACATAATAATGGTCCCACTTTTACTCTTTAAAAAATCTTTGATTTTCTGGCTGTGACCTTCCACAAGACCCTAAATGTGCTGGAATGGTGATTACATAAAATAAATTCACATTGTACTGATCAAACGTGCCCTTTAACCAGTAAGTTTCTCCACATATAACCCTGTTTCCAAAAAAGTTGGAACACTATGTGAATAAAAACAGTGCAGTGATTATGCAGATCATGTAAACCCATATTTAATAATGAATAATGATGATAAAAATACGACAGCTAAATGTTAACTGAGAAAATGTGATTTATTTATTTATTATGTATATTTTAGAAAATATATGGCCATTTAAAAAAAAAAAAGTTTGTGCCTCTTCTTTTTAGCAACCCTCATTATGGAACTAAGGAGACCAGTCGCTAAAGTTTTGAACGTGAAATATCCTGTTTTTGCCTGATCTAGGATTTCAGCTGTTCAACAGTTCATGGACTTCTTTGTTATATATTTCCTTTCATGATGCACTAAACATTTAAAATGAATGACCGGGCCGGACTGCAGTGAGGCCGGTTTAGTACCCAGACTCTTCTACTACAGAGCTGTGCTGTTGTTATATGTCCTGAAATGAGCAAGGCATTCCCTGAAATAGACGTAGTCTGGATGGCAGCATATGTTGCTCCAAAACCTATATGTATAGTTAAATACATTACATACATTAATGGTGATTTCCCAGCAAGCTACCCACACCACGTGCACTAATGGACCTCCATGCCATCTTAGATGCTGGCCTTGGAATTGTGTGCTGATGAACTGAATGTTCCTTCACCTCTCTAGTTCAGAGGATGTGGCATTCATACTTTTCAAACAGAATTTCAGATCCATTTTAAATTAGCCCGGGTTCAGAGAAGCACTGGCCTTTCTGGATCATGTTTATATATGATCATATCTACATGTTTGAGTTTTTAACTTGTGTTTCTAAATGCAGCAAAAACCAATTTTCAGAAGTGTTCCTGAGGCCCATGCAGTGATTTCCACTACTGAATCATGTATTTTTAAAAATTTTTAATGCAAAACATGTTGCTGGCATGAAATTCAAAATGAACATTTGAATTTCTATATTTAAAGGTTGTCTTTGTTCTAATTTCAGTAAAATATGGGTTTACATGATTTGCAAATCATCACGTTCTATTTTTACTTGTGTTTTACACAGCATTCCAACTTTTACGGCAATCGGGTTGTATAGATGTAGGCAAAATGTTGGGTGCCCCTGGTTAAATTGCATTTTTTTGTTGATTTGGTAATAAATATGACCTGTGCAAAGGTTATGGCTAGGTTTTATATTTTATGCTTTAAAGTATGTGAAACTCCGCCTCTTTCTACAAATTGCATCTTCTAAATGACAGTGTGTGAACTTTTTGTTGATTTGTGAACTATTTTATCCAGCCATCCTGCCCACATTGTATTGGCAACAGTAATTTGTATCTTCTGTTTCTCAATGTAAATTGCCAATGGTCGTTGAAAATGAACAATTCAATAATTAAGATTCAAAGTTTTATTGTGATATGTACAGTGCACAGAGTACAGTTCTTACTTGAATGCCTCCTTCACAGACTACACAATTAACAGAATGAGAGTAGATGCTACACAGTTAGCAGCATTACAACACCAGGCTGGACAATTAGCAACATTACAACATGACAATGAATACAATAAAAATCAAATAAAAATAATATCTGGCATAGTTATCTTACTGAGTTTCAATAAGTTGTTTTTAATGTCTGATGATGGCATAAATATCTTTATAATTATCTTCAAGATTATACAACAAGTCCAATATCCTCGGCAGCTACTACTAGACAATTCAGTGAACGGGACTAAAAGCCTCCATAGACCCCATAACTGCTAAAGTGTGAGCTGAAGCCCCTGCAGAAATGTACCACAAAATAGTTTGTCCTTCTGAGCTGAAGTTTTGTCTTTCTTTTTTTTTATTAATTAAATTGTTTGAAACCTGCCTGTGCTTAATCTGTTGCTGACCAGCTAATGCTTTTGTTTCCATCCCTTCCCTATCATGTACCCTGTTTGTGTGCACTAGCAACACCAAACAAGCTTTATTCAAACCAGTGGATAGCTGTAGAGCCATTACTGGGCCCGATAGACGGAAGTTGAGTTCTGCCTTTCTATTAGTATGATTGTACTGAGGAACACAGCTGTTGTGGGTGTGTGTGACAGAAACCATATCATGTTTCAGGAAACTTTAAGGTCATTTTGTGTGTGTTTTTTTTTTTACCTCCACAGCTTGCTGCAATAAAACTGTCACGATATGGAGAGGACTTGCTTTTCTACCTGTACTACATGAATGGCGGAGACCTGCTCCAGCTTTTAGCGGCAGTAGAGCTGTATGTATGCCACATTCGTTTTTTATTTGAGTGTTTTTGCTTTGCACTAAACCAATAAAATTACTGTAGCTAACAATGGAGACAAGTGTTTACCTATGATACATTGTTGGTCCACCTAGATATACACTGATAGCCATAAAATTAAACCACCTGCAAAAATTGTGTAGGTCCACTTGTGCTGCCAGAACAGCTCTAACATGCTGAAGCATGGACTTCATGGACTGTTGTGGAATTTGGGACCAAACGGTTAACACAAAATCCTTTAAGATGCAAGGTGGGGCTTCCATGGATTGTGCTACTGTGTCTGATTTCTCCAGATTACTTGAACCATCTCAAAATATTATGTGCAGTTGGTGAAGGGCTTAAATTCTTTGCAGTCTTGTAATAGAAAAGTGTTGTTTTTTTTAACTGACTGACCATGTTTGGGACAAAGCAATGAGCTGGCAAAGACTGCACCATTGGTGGATGCACCTTTTCTACACAATTGTGATAACCTTCTGCTGTAATGCTCTTGAATGCTCTTTTCTTCTTTGTTCATTTTTTTATATTTACAAAAATACAAAGAAATTGCTTAGTCAGGATTATTAAAGTAATTTATTTGCATTTCTTGTTATTTAAGTAAAGGTTCGAGACAACGTACACGTCACAGATATGTGATTTTTATTGCATTGGAAAAATAGGAACATTTTTCCAGAAATGGAATTTGTAGAGCAGTGGTTAGCGCTGTCGCCTTATAGCAGGAAAGTCCTGAATTTGATCCCTGGGTTGGCCACAGACTCCTTTCTGTGTGGAATTTGCAAGCTCTCCCCGTGTTGGCGTGTGTTTCCTCCGGGTGCTCCGGTTTCCTCCCACAGTCCAAAGGCTGCAGTAGGTTGATGGGATACTCTAATATTGCCCGTAGGTGTGAATGTGTGTATGAGTGGTTGTCTGTCTATGTTTTGCCCTGCGATGGGTTGGCCTCCTATCCTGGGTGAACCCCGCCTTAGGCCCACAGTCAGCTGGGATTGACTCCAGCTTCCCCGTGACCCAGTAACGGAAGAAGCGGTTTAGAAAATGGATGGATGGATGGAATTTGTAGATCCTTTGACAGATGCCAGCTTTCACAATCATCAGTATGTGTTTCACCTGTCAGTGGCTTTAATGTGTGGCTTATTGCTGTGTTAACAGGTAGTTCAAGGTAGCCCAGTAAGGGTGTATTGCAATCACAGAAAAGCTGGGACCCTTTACTGCATGATATATGATAACCATGATTGGTTTGAACATGTAGTTATTGCTGCTCTGAATGGATGCCAGAGATACAAATAAATGAATGTTACTTTCCTGTACGTAAGTAATTTAGCTAACTTAGCTAAAATTAACTTAGCCTTTTCTGGTTGAATCATAATTTTGACTTCTATGTGCTCTGACATTTGCTTATGACATGACCTTCACTTGCCTCTCACATCAATAAACCTTGGGCAAGCAATGTCTCTTTTTTGGACCACTTTTGGTAAGTACTGACCCCTGCATATCAAAACCTGTGGTTTTGAAGATGCTCTCACCCAGTCATCTAGCCATCAAAATTTGGCCCTTGTTATGGTCATTTAGATCCAACACATTAACTCCAAAAGCTGTTGCCATATTGTTCACTTGTGCCTTAATATATTCCACCCCTTAGCCGGTGCCATTGTAATGAGGTAATCAGTGTTGTTCACTTCAGCTGTCAATTGTTTAACATTGTAGGTGGCGTGTGTGTGTGTGTGTGTGTGTGTTTGTACACAAAAAAATACACATTTCCATTTCGTATACACACACATTTTCTGTAAAGCTGCAGGTGTCACAGGCTGCTGTATTAACAAAGTGCTTGCTTTAAATAAGTTTTGTGTGCAACTGTGCAAAATGTGGTAATACTGCTGTAGTCGGCGGTATTAAAAGCCTGAGAATCGTTTGTGCACTGGGTGCTTTGGGAAAGATGTGGATGTGATTTGGATGCGATTCAAATCTGCTAAATCTGCTGTTATCGCATGACGTGACATGCCATCTGCTTTTGCGCATCTGTTGCATTTCCTCTTTGCTTACTCTTTTTAAATGTATTTTTCCCTCATAATCTTGTCCCATACAGTTCAGGTTTTGTAGCAGATTCCGCTTGTTGTTGAAATAGCCAACTTTGATTTCCAGACGGCCATCTGAAGCTGAAAACGAACATGTAGAAAAGTCACAGTTTAAGCATGTAATGTATAAGTGGAGGCCTAGTGGTTGGGACACTGCCTTTGGGACCTGAAGGTCGCAAGTTCGAGTCCCGGCCCAGGCACCATTGAGGTTCGCTTGAGCAAGGTACCAAGGTACTGCCCCGCTACACTGCTCCCCGGGTGTTGTTGGTAGCTGCCCGCTGCCTCATGTGTGCACGTGTGATGGGTTAAATGCAAGGTCACGTTTCGTTGTGGTGCTTGAGTGTGTTCACAATGACAAACAGTCACTTTCATAAAATAGTGCACCCAAATAGGTGACGACATGGTTATGGAGAAGAGTTTATTTTTGTACATCTAGAGTCATAAAACTGCAGTCTTTGCTGAGTCTTGAGACTGGTAGCTGGAGAACTGTACAGATGAAAACAGTCTGGCCTAAATGGACTAGTGCACAGCTTAGTATTTAAGGATCAAACCAAAACAGAGTGACATTATTGTTAAAGCTGTGTGTTGCAGGATTTGTTCAACTGAATCTGGCTTAGCAGAACAAAGTGGAAGCTTATGAGGGAAGCTTGTGAGAATCCAGAACATTTATTCTAGATGGTTGGATGTTGAGTTGATTGAAAAAGCAATTGGTAATTAAGCAGGCTATCAAATGTTATGTGAACGTATGAATTCAGTGATCCATATTATGTGGTACCTTATAGCGTCATAGAGGTACATACGAATGTGGCTCTTTTTTGGGATAAATGTATTCAAGTTCAAGTTCGGTTTATTGATCATATGCATGTTAACGTTGGGTCAACAGTACAATGAAATGTGTTGGACA
>JBBPDA010000126.1:29964849-29981847 GCA_037974385.1 Arnoldichthys spilopterus | reverse complement strand
AGAGAGAGAGAGAGAGAGAGAGAGAGAGAGAGAGAGAGAGAGAGAGAGAGAGAGATTGTTAGTGATGCTGAAATGTTGAGTGACTAAAAATTATGCAAATTGTGGTCTGAGTGCAGGCAGGAGCTTCGACAAGACTCACTATGGCAGCATACCTAATAAAGAACATATATAAAACATATAAAGAACATAAGTCAAGAATCATCAGCTTATTTCCCCAAAGACATGACTGAGTATGTGCAATATTCAGGAAGACAGTGGTTGAATTTTTCTGGAATCAAATGAACTGTAGAGTTAACAGTGTGTCAGTGTAGCAGAGCTAATACAGATTCATCCTGAACTGAGGCATCAGGTGTGTTTGATTACTATGTCTGGCACCTTTATGGCTTCTCCTTACCCACCGGGCATCCCTGTGCACAACGGGGCATGCACCAGCATTAGAAATGCTACTTATCAAAACTGCACACCTTTTGGACAAACATGGTGTGGAACCAGGGATCACAGCTTTTGAGAACAAATTATCATCTTCCATGTCCCCTGATGGACAAACCAATTTCTTTGTTGTTTCAGCAGTATCTCCAGGCATTGGCTGAAATATCACTTGCTTCTAGGGTTAGGTCTCTGCTGCCATCTGGACCTTGCGGTTGCAATTCGACTCTTTGACCCCAGGGAATAGTCTCCCTACTCTTTCATTTTGTTGCCAAGAAGACCCCATACTCTTTTACCCTCAGGTGAAAAGACCAGCCCAGAGTAAAGACTAATAGTACAACTTAAGAGAGAGACACAGAGAGCGCTTTACACTGGATTCCTGGCATTTTCAAACATGGTAGAAGTGAATGCCCAGATTAATTTCCTTATTATTTTCCAGTGCTGGTCCAAAACTTTTTGCAGCAGTGCAGGCGTGTCCTAGTTTCCTCCTGCATGCTTACTAAGGCATGCTGGTGTGGTGGGTATGCCCAGATAGGTCCCTGTTGAAGCCATCCTCATTCTGCCTGCCTGCCTTAAATGCAAATAAGTTGGCTTGACAAATCTTTTCTTAGAGATTTATAGCCAGGATCACATTGGCATGTAGGTTTGACTGCTTTAATGCTTGAGTTGCCAAAATGTAATCTTCATGCTGGGCCAGCTTTGGACACTACCTCATTTCCTACCAAATCTGCACTCATGTTCCTTCTTTTCCAATCCCTTCTTACATCAGACTTTCTAAAAAACCCTATAGTAATTTGTCGAAATTGCTCCTACTGTAGCAACTTTTAAGATGGAAGCACTAAATATGGTAGAGTTTTTCATGGTAGCCTAACTTCAAGTTATGCAGTATTCTACAGAGTGCAGGGCATGTCCATAAGAAGAATTTCCTTCAGGCTGTGCAAAAACTATTATGCTAGGTATAACTTGGAAATTGAGCTACAATAAACCTCTATCTGTGCTTTTAGATAGTGCTACCTCATTCACTCTTTCATACCTAATAACCTGTCATTATAAAATATTTTATAGATCTAGAACAAATTTTAAATCCAATTTTGGCAAATGTTGGGGTATTCATAAAATACAACACAGGCAAAAATCTGCCATTTTTAAATTTCCTCAAACTTTTATTTAACTAACAAAGTACCAAAGAAAAGGCTTGTAATGGTGTGTCTGACTTGTATGGTTATACTTTGTAAATATAAACAAATTTAAGATTTTAAACCTGCAGCTAACCAAGAACAGTTGCGACAGCCAAAATTAGTAAAAAGTTATGAAACGTACCATAATAATCAGGTGAACTGGTAACAGGTGAGGGGATCATAAATGGATGTAAAAGGAGCATTCATCAAAAACAAAGATGGGTCATGGCTCACTACTAGACTTGTCATCTGCATTTTTGCCTACAGCATGGGTGACTTGCATATGCTTAAAGGTCCCATTGGCGCACAGGCTACAGCCATATCATGGATCATGGAAGCTAGAGGAAGAAACCTTGAGAGGAACCAAGACTCAGTCTGGCCGACAGTCTGGCAGTAAAATAAACGGTTAAAAGATGAGAAACAGTCCATATGTGTCATGGCTACGGTGTAACAGAAATGACCCCACTGGTCAGTAGATCAGAATGGAAAGGGGGAGGGGCGGCTCCTATAGTCCTAATGTAGTAGACAATCTAGTTGACAGCATGGGCTGACTGGGAGCTTAGTTGATGAGGGAGCGCAGGTCAAAAAAAAGAAAGAAAGACAGAGTTAGCGTTGTTTTGCGTTGTGTAGGGGTAAAAAATAAACATGAGTGCGAAACATGACTAGGAAAAGGCAGACGTAGCCTAGCTAGAAGAGTCAGGGGGATCAAAGAAACGAGAGCACTCTGTGACACTAGCGCCCCCTCGCTACACTATGAATTAGAAAACATGTGAGAGTGATGAGGCGGCAGCACCGCCATCACAGTTTACTCCAATTTTCTATGTCCATGAAATCCCGACTCTGTGACCTCCACCACTTTATGGCCTAATATTAGAGATGTTACTTTGAAAAAATAGGTAAGATCTTGCAAATGGAAAAAATGTGATGTACAGTGGTGTATCTGTGAAGATGTGGAGCTGTTTTTCAAGTCCTAGAGAATCCTGTTGGGGTTCATGGTATCATGGGCACCATCAAATACCAGGAGATTTTGGATCACAATCTGGCTCTCTGTCCAAGCGTCTAACAGGAGGCTTGGAGCATGATGCTAATCTAAAGCAAACCTCTAAATCCACACAAACATTTTCCACTGACCAGAGAATCCACTCTCTAAACCCACAAAAAAAAAAACAGTGACTGAGCCCAAGAATCTTACAGTAAACCCAAGAACTCTGAAGTTCCTAGCAAAGTACTAAATTCAAGGGTGTAGGGCTGAAAGAGTAATTGTTTTTATATCAAAATCGCATTTTGAAAGAAAGCTTTTTTCACACACAAGGGCTACAGTTTTAATAATGCCCTATATTATTGTCACAGCACTGTTTGCATCACCTGAGTTATGACATCCCTGGTCCATGCCACACCCCTCTCCCCAGGTTACACCGCACAACTGTAGGTAATCACCCATGGATTATCTAGACTCTTACTTGGAGCTCAGCTGTTTTTCTGCTCAGATTGCTAGCCTTATCTCCCTTGCCAGATTTATCTGTTTTTGTATCTTGCCCTGCTTTTGACTTTCGCTATGTTTTGTGATTTTACTCTTGCCTCTAACAGCCTGCCTCTGACATGTTGACATTATTTCCTGCCCTCTATTCTGCTCTTGGATTTAGTTTTCAAAATGTTTTATAAAAATTCCCTTTTATGAATGTGCTCCTTTGTCCAGCTGCCTGTATCTCTTACAATTATCCAGTACTGACGAGTGGGCAGTGGTGGTCTAGTGGTTAGGACATTGCCCTTGTGAACTGAAGGTTGTAGTTTCAAGCACTACTGAGGTACCCTTGAGCAAGGTACCATCCCACTACACTGCTCCCCGGGCACTGTTGATAGTTGCCTTGCTGCTCCACGTGTGCACGTGTGATGGATTAAATGCAGAGGTCACATTTAAAAATTTGGGCAGTGGTGGCCTAGTGGACCCTTGGGACCTGAAGGTCACAGGCTCGAGTCCCGGCCCAGGCACCATTAAGGTACCCTCGAACAAGGTACCGTCCCACTACACTGCTCCCCAGGTGCTGTTGGTAGCTGCCCGCTGCTCCACATGTGCATGTGTGATGGGTTAAATGCATAGGTCACATTTAATTGTGGTGCTTGAGTGTGTTCACAATGACAAAAAAAACTTTTGGCCTAAAAAGGATAAATCATATTTAAATTGCAGTTGAAAAACTGGTAAAAAAAAAAATTGCAATTACATATTTTCCTTTAATTGTTCAACCCTGCAAGTGTGTCTATAATTGTGGTGATTAAATGTGGTTTTGTTAAAAAGGTTTTTTTTTTTCTTAGACAATAACCTTTTTTTATTACAGGTTAGGGCTAAAAAACCCACAAAGCATTTTTTAATTACATTTTTAATCCATTTTTACTTGGCGTGGCTATAATTTAAAAATAGAGTGGAGTCTATTATATGTAACAATGGTCTCAGATCCACATTATCACTATAAGCACAACGCAGTATAAGAGCAGACTTTTTCTTCTTCAAAGCCAACAGTACTGTAATTTTCTCTCACATATTTCTGTACTGAAAGAATTTGCCATGCTGTGTGTAAAGTTAGCTGTACCAAAGTGAATTCTAAACCTATAAAGACAAAACAGGATTCTGGTGGTGATATCTTAACATTACCCACTGATGCTGCTCAGTAATGAGTTGCCCCACTCTCTGTCTCCCCCTGCAGGCCGGACGATGTATTGTGGCAACGTTCTCATGATTCTGGTGTGCTGCTCCACTGCGTGCTGTGGCCAATGGTTAGTCTGTTGGTCGGTACGCTCATTGTACTTCTCACGGTCTGTGCTCGCTCTCTGGCTGTCCGGGCTGAAGCTATCCAGAAACGAAAGTTCTCCTAAGAACCGGCGCAGACCAAAGGACTTCTACGCACATCGCGACTTCCATTTGGCTTCTGAGGTGCACCTGCTCATGGCACCTGCTTCCCGCAAAGCTGTGAAGCACTGATTGCAGAATTGAAGGGGGGGGGGGGCATTTTGTATGATGGACTAAAAACCCAGGAAGTGTGGTGAGTGATGGTGACACGTAGCACTGGTAAGTCTGGAGTACTGGGCCTAGTCAAGGACAATCTCATACTTTTCTTAGGACTAGAAGCACACATGCAGACGCTTGTCGGTTTTCTTCGTCTTTGGTCTGTGCCTCATCACCTGGTTCAATTTTGCTGGAGCTCATCCGACAAAATAAAAAGAGAAAAACGTTGTTAAATGCTATTTGTGGTTATGTCTGTTAAGGCCATAGGGAAGCATAGTATAACGAGCAGCTTCACTGTGTTCTCTGTCTCAGTTGCTGATGGTGTCCTGGTGGTCAGTTTCCATTATGCTTCAGTGTTTGTGTGCTGTGTGCTAGCTCCTTTTCATTTTTACCTGTGCCATTATGTCACTGTAGTTGACGGTGGCATGGTGGAAGGCTTTGAGTAGCATTTGCTTATGTAGCAAGAAATATTTTGTGTAATGAGCAGCTATGTTTTTGGCACCTTCCTCTACCTCATTCATGTCTCATGCATTGCCAAACAAGTCATTTAGAATTCCTAATCTAAACTGCATTGTCATGAATTTGAGACTTTTTCTGTAATAGCCATAGTGCAAAAGCTAAAGACACAGGATATGTATAAGCAATATGTTTAATTCCCTTATTAAGAAAATGTAGTTGTTTCTACAGTTGCTTGACCACAAGATACTATGACCTCCGAAACTGCAGACCAAAACTTTAGTTTATTCACTGGAATTAGTACAGTTTAAGAGTAACAAAGAAACAGTATAATGGGGTATCAATACTGGGATTGAGTTAAATACTGAGAACAACTTTTGTTTTGGATAGAAAAAAAGGCTGAAAGATTTTTGAGGAAAATATCTACTTGCAACTTTGTTTTCCAGTATTATGCCTTTAATTTATTTTTATTATAATTTAAATACAATTTAAATGCAATTATTTATATTATTTAAAAATCTCTTTAAACAAAAACATTTTTTTCAGACTCCAGGCTTGAGTGTTAAATGTAATGTGCCAGACTACCAATTCTTAAGCTCTGCATGATTAGATTATTATTATTATTATTATTATTATTATTATTAATAATAATATTATCATTAAACACAATTACAGTTAGAATTGAAACCCTTGCAATTGGAAAACTGCCCTCTCAAATTGTGATTTCAGAAATAAAACCAATTTATTGTTCAGCCCTAGTACAAGGATACCTAGCCGAATAATTTAAACTAAGCCCAATTTTTTAAATTTACTTTTAATTTATTTGATCATATTTTTCTTAATTGTTTGTCAGACTATGGATATTATAGTTATTTAAACACTATACATTTTTCATAATAAAGTATTTTACCATTTTATCTCTCTACCGAAGCATATTAAAGGCCATTAAGGTTTTTAAAAATGAGATGTTTGTAGTGAGAAATAGATGTGGACACACTGCAAAAATGACAATTGGAGTGGAAAATAATATCTGCATGATGTTTATGATGCCCAAATATTTATAGACATGGTTTGAGGTGGTTTTCATGAGAATGACATGACCCAAGTTGACGCGGTACATTCGGAAATGTACTAGCTGTATTAACTTTGGCTCCAGTTAAGCTTGGTTATGTTCGGTAAATGCAGTTGTAAGTGAAACACCTCTGGTCAAACGACCTTTTGTTGATTTTTTAATTTTATGGGGGGGTTTTTTGTTAGTTTTTTTGTGAAAGCAAAAATGTTACCAAATCTTTAGAGTACCAACTTTAATATGACATTTTGGTTTTTTTTTTGTTCAAGTTTCTATTTGCCACATTTGGTGTTTTTTTCCGAATATGAATTATAAACCTTAAAAAAATCAACAAGGTATAATTTGACCAGGAGTGTCAAACTTTTGCACATGACTGTAATATAAATAAATTCAGTTTGTACTCATGGAGATGAAAGAAATATACCTTTTACTGCTAAAATGAGGTCGGTAGTAATCAAGTGAACTGGCATTTTTATTTGTACTAAAGCATTGTGGACTTACTAGCCATAATCTTCCACTCCTGTAACCTGCAGTTGCCTTTAGCTGTCTGACAGTTACTGTACATGTATCTTTAATGTATTTTTGCAGGTGTGTCATACATTGTATGTAACTGAACTTTTAAAAGATAACTGTGCTTTTCGATCCATGCTGAACAATTGTGCTCTGATTGCTTAGAGGACATCTTGTAAAGTAGTGTTAAAAAACCCATGCGGTCTTACAGTGGAATGAGCTCCCTGAGCTCTCAAAGGCTTATATGATCAAAGGAGACGATTCCTTTGCGAAAATGTACATTTTTGATTAATATTGTATTTGGAAAGTGGTGTAGTTCAGCTTGTACTTCGAGCGTGACGCAGCGACAGCGTGCACCAATTACATTGGTGTAGCATATGTGATACTGAGGTTTGGGTGTTTCAATGTCAAATGTCATTTTTTGTGTTCAAGCAATTGTGGCCTGATAAAGCCCCTCCTCACCTTTCGACTATTAGAACGTAATTTTCAGCCTGCTCCAGCACTTTTCTTGCTGCACTACTTCTGCTCAAACTGTCTGAAACTGATCACAGCCTTGAGAAGCTTGGTCAGGTATCAAAATTATGCCATGTCAGATAGATGGTATGAGCTGGTACACTGGGGGAAAATCTTGCATTGGAATTTATAGCTCCTTAGAAAAGGGACATGGGAAGCAGGATTGCTCAGGTGATGGCAGCACCAGATTTCACATTTGTTTAACTGCATTTGCTAAAAAAATAATGGTTAAAAAGAATAAATTAACTGAACATTTAAATTTAAATTTTTTTTTTTTTAATAAAATTCGGAGCTGACAACTGTTGATAGTCAATTATTAATTTGAATTAATAGACAGACATTTAATCCGTCTAAATGTTGCCTGTAAATAAAACGCTGTAACAAAAGGTGTTAGTCCCTGTAATTTATATCAAAATTTTAGTCAAATATAAAATAAATCCAACCTAACTTCACTGACAGTTACTAAAACAACTTTCACTTTTATTTTTAAATAAAATCAGAAATGTCTGATTAACCTAGGTGCTATTCATAAAGAGTGAAGTGACCCATTTGGGGAAAATAATGCTTCACTTGTGTTTTTATCTTAAGCCTTTTCATTAGTTTGAGCTACTGTAAGAAAACAGAAATAACAGGAATAACATCCACCAAGTGTTTCTCAGTCCAGGCTGCATAGAGAATTGGCTTATGATGTCACAACATGACTGGAATATTGATTAGGAATACAATTGTTTTTGGTAGTTTTTAGGTGATGTTATAAAACATGATTTAAGTGCATGATATGAATGATTAGTGTTGACCAGATATGAATCAGTGGGAGCCCACTTTAAAAAGCCCATTTTTTAATGGTTTTTCAAAGCTTGTGTCACCCCCCCCAAAGAGCTCAGCAAGTTGGTCATTAATGTACTGTAGTTTACTTGAATTTGTTGTGCTAAAGCAGTATTGGGGGATTTATTGCCTCCACATACTGAGCAAGGGTGCTTGAAGAATGCGAGTCACCTGCTGTAATAAAGACATATTTTATGCAAGACTTATTGTATTACCTGTTGAATTGGGCTTTTTTTGCAGGCTAATGCTCTGCTGTAATTGCAGTACCCCCTTCCAAAGTAAATGTTTTTTTTAATTTGCTAATACTCCCATATTGACTTCTTTTTGAGCTTTCAGCCAGAGTTTTTTTTTTCTATTGCTATTTAGCAACAGAAGTATTACCTGCTGCCCTCTTCAGTTCTAGTCCTTTGTTCATCATTGCAGCTCTAATTTTTTTTTTTAAAAGTGATCCTCAACAGAGGGTTCTTTTGCACGGTGGCACTTGCTGTATAGATAGTCCTTAAGGGACCCTAGAGTAAAGTTTATGCAAGCACATTTCCTATGGACACAAAATCTGCTGGTGTGTTAGTGACAGTCCCTCAAGTTCACTGTATTTCAGCTTGTTACTTCAAACCCACAGTTCTGCAAAGTTTTAAGCCTAAAGCCCCTTCAAAACATTTTCAGTCTAAGCCTAAAGGCCCAAAATAGCCAAGTAGTGTTTGTTCTTAAATCTACAAATGTAATAATGTCCTATATTTTCATTTGGTTTGCATTCAAGTACTGAATCTCAGAATGTAGTGTGAGTCAGTTACTGAGCCACATGCTAGCAATCTGGTTGGCTTATTTGCATAAAGTAATATAGTATGTTGCTGTCTCTCTCACCTTATAGAGCATGTTTGATACAATTTTTAGAACAATATATCATTAAAAAGCACATCCCTGGATGATGCCACTGTGTGCGCCATAAATATGTTACTTAAAACACCATCCTGTGTCCTCTCACTGGCTGTGCTCTGAATTGAAAGTATCAGCATAAATGAAATATGAATTTGAATTAAATATTAAGCAATGTTCTTATGAAAAATAAAATATTAAAGCAAATATATATAATGCACATTTGGGCATCTTATTGGACTGATTATAGGGTTGCTTTTCAGACCCCAGAGTTTGGAGCAACAGCAGAATGAGAGATTTCAATAAAAGAATAAGAATATGAGACTGCAGATGTTTAGGATGCTGAATATTTAAAGCTGCACCATCATTTTATCTTTTGTAGGGAAAAGGACAAAAATGGATGCTGCATCCTGCATTATTTCTCATCAAACTATGACTGGTAATTTTCCAGAGATGACATCACATGTGGAACATGTAACTTGATAAGCTAATGAACATTAAGAGGGACAATACAATCCTACAGTATGAATAATAATGAAGCACTAGCACTGGAAGCTTTTGGATGAAGTGAATGTAACATTGTTGTTTTTGCACTATATCTGAAGCACATCTAATGGTGAGTGGTAGTGGATATATCCCAACAGTTGAATAGTAATTGGGAATGGCGTGAAACAGTTTCAGACACTTTGACAGGAGTCCAGTGGAATAATGCTTGGAGTACTGAAGTGCCTTGTGTTTTCCTATAGAGTTTCAGGGCTTTCAGGTTGACCAATTTCAAACTGTTTCATGTTTGTGGAAATGTTGATTTTTTTTTTCTTTGAAAAATTCTTTGGTTTGTGTTAAATGACTCTAACTGTTGTTAAAAGTTGAATGTTTGTTAAAAAATTGTCCTCATTACTTTTTTTTAAGGATTTGCTACACACTTCACAATCAACTTGTAGTCTGTCAACTGCTTTAAGTCCAGCTCTTGAGCAATTAGCACTGATGAATGTAAGAAAGAATGTCATCGGCATACAATTTTGGCCACAAACCTGTTAGGGTCTATCATTGCACCAGCACTAAAGAAACCTTATCTTATATGTAGTTTAAAGTTTTATTTTTTTGCTTTTTTTTTTTTTATAAAATACACATGCACTCATGCTGAAGTTACAGGCCAATAATATATGTACTTACAGCCAACATAATGATCTGATGTAGCAATTGCAGCAGTTAACTACAACCAGTACAATCCAAACATTAGCTTGTGCACATGCACAGAGTCACTACTGGTGAGTATTGCGATATGGCTGTATTAATAAGTCAGGCATAAGTCATGATATACATAAACTTACTGAATTATTGCTTTGTCTCACTTCATCTCAGTGTTCTGGTTATTGCAACAAATGCATGTTGCATACTGCCATGTACAGCACTAACTGCAGCAAACCACCCATTGTAGTAAATGGCCAAGAAGTGCCCAAAACATTTTTCTGCAATAGTGTGAATGCTGCTGAGAATGAAAACTACAGCAAATGGCCTTTCTTTTTTGTTAATGCAAGCTGTTTAGCCTTAGCTCACTAACTGTCAGGTTAGCAAAGTAAAGGAATACCAGCATTCAAAAATTTCAGAGTAAAATTAAATATTGAAATGAAAAATTTGGAATTAGGGAATTTGGAAGTGAAATAGGGTCGTGTATTAACTATAGTTGCCCTCCACAATTATTGACACTCCTTGTTAAGACTTGTAAACAGGGTCAGAAAACCGTCAAGTGGTAATCTATGACTGGGTGAAAATATGAGGTAGCAGGTTTCATTCCTTTAGTCATCTAGCATGGGAAATATAAGAGAACATGCATAAAATGAAGGGGGAAGCAGATTGACCTTCAGGAAGTGGTTATAAAAATATAATATAATATAATAATAAAGTGGACATCAACTGTTATTGTTTCACACTTGCCTGGAAGTTGCCCAAGTTTATTTTGCCCCCATGTACAGTGAGAAGGATGATAAAAGAGGCAAAATATCCTAAAATACTGTTGACAAATTAAAATAAAAAATAAAAAACTTTGGGGTTTCGAAGTCTCCAAGAACACCATCAGACTCCACATCCAGGCCACCAGGTCATCTGGAAGTAATGCCAGCAAAAAATCCTTTTCTGTTAGGTAACCACAAACAAAAGTGCCTGGAGTTTGTGAATTGTTGCTATAGCTTTGACCAGGACCATGTTCTGTGGTTTGATGAAACAAAAGGGAGCTTTTTTGTAATTTTGCTCCAAAGGCCCTGGAAACCTTGTTAGGGTACATGGCATCATAAATGCCATTAAATACTGGGAAATGTTCAATCAAAACCTGGCTGCCATTATTGGATCTTCCAGCAAAAGCATATGCCCAGATTGACACAAAAATAGTTAACTAGCCACAAAACCAAGCATCTGCCATGGCCATTTCATTACCCTGACCTGAGCCCCATTGAAAACCTGTGGGATGAGCTGAAGAGGAGAGTTTAAAAGAGATAGCCTTGGACTCTGGGTGATCTGGAGACACTTTGTGAAGAAGAATGGTACTACAGTAGATACCCCACCCTGAATTCTTCAATATTATGACATGACAACAACACTTAGTGCTGTTTTATTGGCAAAGAAAGATTGTACAAAGTATTAAATGCAGAAGTGTAATTGGGGTATGGGTTTTGATAAGTTTCTTGATAAGGAGGTTCTTTTTTCTGAAGAGATTTATTTCTGTTTAGCATTAGATGAAGCTACTCCACCAAAACGTGGATTTCTTTAAACCCTTTTACTATTTAATTGTGCAATGAACTGCATTTGTGATGCTGGAATATGTTGACTCAGTGTTTAAAATATTTGTCATGTCTAATTTAGCTTTGACATAGCTTTGGGAAGTTAAGCAATAGTTCGGTTTTAATAGTTTAAATGTGTTTAACCCTTACTACACCTTATATATTATTGTTATAGTGAGAACGTTGGACAATACAGTGCAAATGTCTTAAGCAAAAAAGTTGTTTATTTCAGCAGTAAGTAAGCTTTTGTCAGTTAAACTAAAACTAGGGCTAGCCTAGACAGACCGAATGCTCCATTTCATTGGTTAAATTGAGTCTGAATCTATATTTATCAGGGATAATACAAATAGGCTAGTATGGCTAAGCCCTCCCTCTTTCGAAAAACATAGGGCATCAAATTACAGTAAATAAATAAAGAAATAGCGTTTTTTTGTCATCCACATGGTTTAATTGGCTGTTAACAACTGAGAAGCAGATTATATTGGGCTTTTATGGGCCTAGAAGTGACAGGACCACCTCTAAGAAACATGTTATTTGTTTAAGACGGAGCTGATTCAGCTCTAGCCTCACTGTAGATTCACACTCTGTGATTCAGTGTGAAATTGTGCAATGATGTATTACACAGACTGAAACATGTAGATTGCTCTTCATATGGGGTTAATGTTTTTAGGCCCACAACATCTAGCTCCACCTTCCTGCAGTCTGCAGTAGACCGAATGAACAGCTATCCAGCTGAAGAGAGAGAAGGGAAATTTGGATGACTTTGCATTCAGTACGAAATTTTATGTGGTTTTACACAATCTGCTACATTTCCATGATCTCACACATGCAAACAAGTTATTATTAGAGCATTTTATTCAGGGTCAAATACAGCAGTCTAGTGATAAGCAAAAACAGCTTCTCTGTACAAAAGTAAAATGAAGTGAAAAGAATTGTGGAATGAACACACTGATTTTATGTGTCATATTGATATATCAGATTGTGCACTGTTTTGGTTAATGCATTGATACACATGTGCATTGCAGTGTTATCCATGGAAAATATAATCTAAAATCAAATATCCTAGGTAAGGTGCCTAGCATTCAGGTTTTGTTTAGTTAGATAGCATGTCACAACTAGGTAGTATTTTAATGTGTGAGTACCTCCATGTTTCTGGGGCATCTCTTGCACCATGGCATTTCCCCAACAAATATCTGTCCCTACCTAAAAGAAAGGAAAAGGAAAGGCAGAAACAATGATATCAGAATCATATAAGTAGCTGTAGACATTTGCTGCTAAACATCTGCAGTTATGTATATGAAAAAAATTAGCTTCTGTCTGCATATTCCATATTAGTGCTTCCCTAATTTTTATAGTACTATTTTCTACTGCATTGTTGTTATTTATTATTGTTGTAGTAATACAGTGTAAAGGAGCCAAAACTAGAGATGTATGAGGATATCAGAATCATACTGGTATCAGTAGATGAAAAATGTACAGCTGTTTAGATCGGGCAAATATTTTAGATTTTTGATGATGATGCATTTAGTATGCACTGTAAGAGCAGATTTAAGGTAATGCTTGTCTAAAATATTCACTTCACTTAAATACTTAATTTATTTCTCATTATCGGATTGTGTTATATTTATTTATTTTAAGTTACATATAAATAAAATATATTATATTATATTTTTAATTAGGATAGCATTTGTTAAAGTATTTTTTTATGCGTATTAGGGTTGGCAGTACATTAAAAATTTGTGATATTAGCATTAGTCTACATATCCCCTATAGGTGCATCCCTAGAAGAAAAACTCCTTTCATGATGTTAAGTTAGATAAGTGGGGTTATAATGAGAAAGCATGTTATACTTAGCTTGCTACCCAACACTTATCAGCTGATTAGATCATTCCGTTTTTCGTTAGTGTTTTTCTTGCATTTAATTTTCAGTAGCTATAAAAACATTATGTTTAAGTTTGATAATTATTAAGTCTGTAATAATAGACAACACGGAGTGATAACTGAGGTGGTAATGTAAGAAAGAATGTCATGTTTCATAGTATTTTAAAGTTTACAGTCAATATATGCTGATACATTTTGTATGATTTGGTGTGACACCACATTGATCATTAAAACTTAATATTATGTAAACATTATTAACAGAAAGGAAATGCAGAGGGGTGACACGATGGTGCAGTGGTTAGCACTGTCGCTTCTCTGCCAGAAGGTCCTCGGCTCGGTCCCCGGGTCGGCCACGGGTGCCTTTCTGTATGATATTTGCAAGCTCTCCCCATGTTGGCATGGGGTTCTCTGGGTGCTCTGGTTTCCTCCCGCTGTAGGTTGATTGGATAGTTGAAAATTGCCCGTAGGTGTAAATGTGTGTATGAATGTCTATGTGTCTATGGGTTGGCCTCCTGTATTGGGTTTACCCTGCCTTAGACCCATAGTCAGCTGGGATTGGCTCTATTTTCCCTGTGACCTGGAAACGGAAGAAGCAGTTTAGAAAACGGATGGATATGCAGAAATGCAGGAAATTGATTATGCGTTGGTATTTTTCAAGAGGAAATTTCTCACCTCCCTCTGCCAGAATCTTCCCAATTCCCAATTCAGCTAAAGTATTTTTTACTTTCTATATTGCTGGATTTAAACATTGCAGCATCATTTCAAATGTGTAAATATAGTAGCATGTAAATGATTACCTCAGTACTACTAGTCTCAGGTGAGGGTGACAATTAGGTCAGGAGCTCAGAGCTTCAGAGTCTCAAACCTGTTTGCTGGGTAAATTTTACCAGTGGATGAAGAGGAGAGAAAAATTCTGATTGTGGTACATAAAATGATCATTCTAATTTGTTGGTGTTATACCCTTACTGTCTACATAGTTCCCAAAACATGCATGTGAATAAGAAGCTACAATAATATAGCTACAAACACATATAGGAAGTTTGTAAGTTTGCTATTTATGCCATGCCTAAAACACTATATAACATTATAAAAAAAATTAAACATAAATATAGTTAGAAGCTAGAAAAACAAAGTTAGTTAGAAGAACAAGGTTTGGTTCCAGGTTCCCCTTGCTATACTCAGATGTTGCATGAATTCATTATTATTTCAGCTGCAGACTTTTTAACATAAAAAGTATTGATTAGCCAGACCACTCGCTAGATAATAAATACAATTAAAATAAGCTCATCTGCTCATCTTCTACAGAAAATGCCTACACATTTTAATGTACGGTTCTGGTTTATTTACTGAATTTAAAAGAATGTAAAAATAATGAACCAAAAATAAAAATAATGCTATGGCGCATGTATATATTTTTTTCCAGTATGTTACACTAAGCAAACAAAAGTTGTGATGCAAAAAAAACTCTTCATGAAGAATCAACAAAGCATATCATTTATATATATATATATATATATATATGCAAACTTTTGCATACAAGTGCTTGGTGTATTTAATTTGAACACAATTCTTCAGTTCTTTAGGAACACAATTGGCTGGTGCAATGATGGACCCCACAGAATGAAATAAACATTTTGTGCTTTGTATCATGAGGTCAATGTGTGATTTGCATAGAAACAGTGGCATTTAAAACTTGTCCTGCTTCGCTCCCTCCCTCTCCTCTGCCTTATACACTCTACACCAAATAACCTTCACAGCACTTGCTCCCATCACAGCTTAAATCCACATGCTTAGACTTGGCTAGGACAAAGCTCTGGAAAACTCAAACAGTGGTGATATTCGATCAACTTGATTTTAGCATTGTTAGACCCACTACTGAGAAATGACATATCAAACTGCTGTATTCTGAATAGAGTGAACTGGAGAGAACCACATGGTAATGGATATATCATGCTAACTCAATGAGTAGTGCCTGATTTAGTTCTTTTAACAAAAGATCAATAAACGATGATGACATATTGTTTGCAGTTGTTTTATTTTGGCCAGGGTCTTCTTCATAAAAGGCTGGATACAATAATGCGTGTGTGAGTGTATGTGGGCTTGTGCATGTCAACGCTTCTAATTTAATGCCTTCTTCTAGTTTGTGTGATGACATCAATGTGGGTGATGCTAATTATGCATGTATTTGATAGAGGTTTCCATGGTAGCCATGTTTATCAGAGAAAGAGACAGAGAAAACAGGAGGGAGAGAGAGCGAAAGCGAGAGAGGCCTAGATATTCTTAGCACTACCATCTCACGCTGTGCATACAGTCTTTAAGACAGCGTGCCTAGATTGGCTATAAACGGCAAGTATCTGCTGTCACTCGCAAAGGATCTCATTAGTTTTCACTTTTGGCATGTGAATTCAGAATAAAATGAGGAAATGCAGCAGTATTTGTGTTAAAACTTTGTGAAGCTGAACATTGACATGAACTTGAGTGAACCTTGTTTAAGGACGAACTGACCTTATTGGACGTACCATTCCTTACTGAATGAATCCCACAAAAAAAGGCTGACAACACATTACCAGTTACATGATAAAATCATCAGTTAGAACTAGTGTTTTAATTTAATTTAAGTCTTAATTTTTTTTTTACTATTTTTTAGTTTTAAAATAATAATGAAAAAATAAAAACCTTAAAAAAGACATACCATTCCAAAACCATGGACATTAATATGGAGTTGCCTCCACCCCCTGGACTGGGGCTGTTTTTTCAAGGTTTAAGCTGAGTCTCATAGTCAGAGTGGAGTAATTGTAATGCTACAGCATACAAAGAAATTTTGCACAATTGTGTGCTTTTAGTTTTGCTGCAACAGTTTGGGGAAGTCCCCTTTTTTCTGTTCCAGCACACAAAATGAGGCCTATAAGTACATGCTTTGATGAGTTTGGTGTGGAGAAACTACTGTGACCTGCACAGAGCCCTGACCTCACCCCAACTGAAGACCTTTGGGATGAATAGAAATGTCAACTGTGAGCCAGGCCCTTGTGTCCAGCATCAGTCCCTGACCTTGCAAATGTTCTTTTAACAGAAAGGGCTAAATCACTCTGGTCATGCCTGAAACGTGGAGTTTTATGTGATCTGCATTGTAATAATACTGAAACTGCTTGTTTTTTGTGGTTGTAAATAAGCCCTAATTCCCCTATTGTAGTGATCCACAGAGGAAGTGAAGGGACAGGCAACACATGCATGTGTGAGAGAGAGAGAGAGAGAGAGAGAGAGAGAGCGGTTTGTTTGGAGGGATTATTGTGAATGTGAATTTTTTCATGTAAATTAATGTAAATTACATGTAAATTAATAATGCTTCATTTGTTTGACAGTTGTGTTCAATAGCATTGCCCAGCATGCTCCAGAAAAAATCGATTTATTATACAGTGTGTACGGAAAGTATTCAGACCCCCTTAAATTTTTCACTTTTTGTCATATTGCAGCCATTTGCTAAAATCATTTAAATAA
>JBBPDA010000126.1:29937772-29961234 GCA_037974385.1 Arnoldichthys spilopterus | reverse complement strand
TCCAAATACTGGACTATATATATTTTTTTTTTTTTTTTTTTTTGCCTCTGTACTCTGTCACAAATTCTTGGAAATAGAGCAGTCATGATGTGATGGAAGTGTAGACTTTTAAAGGTTTTAACAAACATATTGCATTCAGCTTTCTGGAATTACAGCAATTTTTACACAGTTCCTCCATTTTCAGTGGCTCAAAACCCATAGGAAAAGTGACTGATGAGCATGACCAAGTGTGACCTGTTCCTTTGTTCAATGCAAGTGAGGAAGGCCATGGTTGAAAAACCTTGATGAGGAAAACCCCCTTCACCACATCTAGCCAAGTCAAGAGTACTTTTCAGGAGGAAGGTGTATCACTGTCAAAATCTACAATCTTCATGGTTTCCCTCCAGATACAAAACCAATGGTAACTCTCAGGCCTGACAGAATTCTTTACACAGATGAAACAGAGATTAAGTTGTGCCAGAATGTTGAGAAAAGTATGGAGAAAGAACTGGGTCAGTGGTGTTTATTGATGTGCCTGCTGATGGAAGTAGCAGGATGAATTCTGAAGTATACAGAGCTCTGTTCAAATTCAACCAAATGCTGCAAAACTAATAGGAAGACACAGTGCACAGTGCAAATGGAAAATGACCCAAAACAGTGCAAAATCAACCCAGGAATTTCTCAAGGCAAAGAAATGGGATATTCTACAACTGCCAAGTCAGTTATGCAATCCCAACCCAAATAGAGTACACTTTTCAGATACAGAAGACAAAACTGACCCATAAACAAGCAGCAACTGAATGCAGCAGCAGCAAAGGTATGACAAAGCATCTCAAAAGAGGAAACCTAGAATTTGTTCATGTCCATGGGTTTCAGACTTCAGACAGTCACTGACTACAAAGGATTGTCATCCAAGTATTTAAACAATATGAAATTGTCAGTGTGATCAATTACTTTTGAGCCTCTGAAAATGTAGAATTATGTGTAAAAAATAGCTGTAATTCCTGAAAACTTAATGCAATACCTTATGTTAAACTTGAAATAAAGCTGAAAGCCTGCACTTCCATAACCTCATGATTGCTTCATTTCAAATTCATTGCAGTTGTGTAAAGAGGCAATTTTTAAAATAAATTGGGTCACTGTTCCAATACTTATAGACCTAACTGTACATTATTAATCAGTTAGAAAATAAAAACTAATGGGGTCACTTCTTTTTATCAGGTCAAACCTGCAGTTTGTATACTTTTGTTTGTGTAGTTCACCCCATGTTTCTGGATGTCACTGTTCATTAAAACAAGTGAGAATTAGGAGGCTCCTATGCTGCAGGCAGATGAGGAGAAAAAGCAATAAAAGGAGGAAACTCTAATGAGGGAAATCACAGCAAGATCAAAATCCAATAACATTATCTGCCACTGCCAAAGGAAACTGAGAAGCACGGTCCCCACAGTGTCACAACCTCTGGATATGAAGGTGTGGAGGTGTTTAAATATGAATTCAGTTTTCGCTCCTACTCACTATTATGCACACACACATCAACAACTTTTTCACATACATAAAACAGCAGTGAGTTCATAGATGTCCTTTTTAAAAGAGCAGAGATCATATTTTATATATTACTGAAAACTGATGTGCTGATCCACTTTACAAAATCCTAATCCCAACTCTAGGGTCACACTGGAGTGTTGGTTCACAGGGAAACAAAGATTAGAAACTTGTTTTTTAAATTACAGTGTAATATGTATTGTCTTGAGGTATTTTTTGTCATTATTTGTTATGTACGTAACACACTGTAGCCTTCATATCATGTTCATTATGCTTTTTTCATTTAATAGTGAGAATGAGCAGTGATACCAAGTAAGAAGTAGTGAATATATTGAATAGTAACACTGACATTTAGGGATTTTTCTTTTAGTTAAGGCAACTTGATTAGACAAATAAGCCACATGAGGAGTTCAACATGAAGCTGTGTGGGCACATATATGAGTGCGTATTGAGGTTTGACACTCTTTAGAGTGTAATTACTAAAGGGCATGAACAAATAAAAGGAGAAGTCATGACCTCTGATGTCAAAGACGACATATTAATGTTAAGGTTTCTGTTATTAAAACCTGAAATCTGATTGAACTGAATTGAATTGAATTGAATTGAATTTGTTTATTTGGTCATCAAACCCTTAAGGCTTTTTTGTATGTACTGAATATACTTGTAATATGCCTGTACTATATACCTGTACTTCTACAAAAATTTAAATTTTTATTCTGATTTCTATATTTTTCAGAATCATCCCAGCCCTAGTGCTTCTGAAAAATGCAGTGACCGAAAAAACACTTTAGTCATTACTATCTCATATTTTAGGCAGGTTTGGATAAAACAAATCTGCATGTTAAAGATTTATACAGTTTATACAATTTAAACATAGCACATTAATAAAAAGCATGTACACAAAAAGAAAAAGTGCCTTTGCTTTTGTCAAAACTAGAGCTGAAGTAAAGTACAGGTTGTCCTTTATCATATTTTCAGCATATCTGAGACAGACCTTAACACAGAGATAACAGATTAATGTTTCCCTGATTTACATTACCGAGCTATCAGTCCTGAGTGAGCTTTATGATAGCATTTAACACAGTTTAACACAATTTCACTTATGAAGGCATTTGAGTTAGTACTAGACCTTGGACTAGTAATAGAACTTAGACCTATGATGCTAAACGAAGACTGAATTTACCTCCATATCATTGCTGCTATCTATGGCAAGTGAAATCCTGTTTTCTGAAACAGAATACCTAATAGCTCTTTGATTTAAAGACTCAGATGTGTTATGTCCCAGTCTTTTTGGAGTAAAATAAAGGTGTATGTGTAATACTATTTTTTGAAAATTCATAAATCTATCAATTTTCTAAACCTTCTTTTTCTTCTGTTTCGGGTCATGGAGAAGCTGGAGCCAATCACAGTTTACTATGGGCCCAAGGTAGGGTACAGCCAGAACAAGAGTCCAACCCATTGAAGGCAACACACAGAGAGACAACCGTTGATACACACTCAACCCTATAGGCAATTTAGAGTAGTCAATATTGCAAGCCTTTGGACAGTGGAAGGAAACCCACACACACACAGAAGGAGCAAACCCCAAACAGAAAGGCACCAGTGGCAGACCCAGGGACCGAACCCAGGAAACCTGCCCTTTCTTAAAAATCAAAAACGAAAATATTTTCATTAAAAAAAACAAGTGATCTTTTATCTTATCTGTTTTTTTGGAGATGCTCTGACTCATCTGACATCTAGCCATCACAATAAGGCCCTTGTTAAAGTGGCTTAGATCCTTATGCTCGCCCATTTTTTCTGCTTCCAGCACATCAACTTCAAGAACTGTCTGTTCACTTGCTACCTAATATATCCCATCCCACAGACAGGTGCCATTGGAATAAAATAACTAGATCAATGTTATTCACTTTACCTGTCTGTGGTGTTAATGTTTTAGACGATTGGTGTATATCAGGCATGCACCAGTATACTGTACACTCCTAGTTATTATCCTTATCTCTAATTTACAGTAAATTTAGATACTGCACCTTTTAGAAGTGTATGTAACTGTGAACCACTATTTTTCCAGGTCTAAGCAAGGACTTTTGTTAATGAAACAATACTGGCATTGCATTTCAGTTCAAAGCTATGTTTACTACCCTACATTAGAAAAGAACTGAGTATTGTTAAAGTATTGCAATGAATTGTTATATAGCTAAAATGTAGCTGTCACAAGTAAAACTGACTTTAAATGTGTTAATGTGCATGATTTTGTGGTTTGAAACATACCTGCAGTGAACCACAGTTGGGCCTGAGCTTGGTGCCCTGTCGATGTAATCACGGACGGTCCTCACAAACTGAACAAGAGACTGTGTTGTTTCAGGTACACCATGATCCGGCCACACTGTGTAATGGAAGTGACGCACTATCCTGGGATAGCTCAGCTGGCCTTCCTAAAATCAAAAACATCCCACATATACAAATAAACTTTCACTTACGCTGACAGCTCATATAATATTTTAACAAACAGTTCATTAGGTTGGAATGATCTCCAATGTGGGGATAAAAACTTATTGTTGCATATAGATAATTGTTTGAAACTAAGGATGCATGATGTTATCGGATTCATATTAGTGTCTGCAGATATGTATGTGGAAATATCTACATTGGCCTGCAAATCCCACCTTGGTGCATCTCTAAATCTTTAAGTATTAATTTTGATATTTGCTAAAAAAAAATGTAGCGTTATTAGATAGATGTTTATATTTGACCATTTTTTCGAACCATTGTTTGATTATGTATTTATCCCACTCTGGAAGATGATGCTGGGCTTTAAAAAATACTCATAATTTTCTAATTATATCGAAAATTTATACACTTATAGAAATAAATATGATGTAGTTATTTCAATTTCAATTTTTTTTTTATGTTGACAATGGCAGATATGTTCATGAAACAGATTAGATCTCAGCACTGGCGCATCCCTATTCATAACTCTCAGTTTTTGCAATATGTATAAAGTGATTTTAAAATCATTTAATAACATCTTTTTACCTCTAAAATGGGTAAAACATCAAAATAGTACATTCTGGTTTAGGTTACAATATGTAAATTGATGTTATTGAAGTATTTAAAATGACAAAAATGAATTTCAAGTAATTTTAACAGTATATTTTATTAAGATTATGTACAAATAAATGATGCTTAATCATTTCCTTATCCACTCACACAGCTTATCTTGAACTCGCGGATGGTCCACTCTGACAAGACAGACTCAGACAGCATGTGCACCACAAGGTCACCATAGTACAGTGGCTCTCTGTCCATAGGCCAGTACTGGTCACACTTCACCTGCATGGAAACAGGCACATGCATACACACACACACACACACACACACATCCACACACAAAGTCACATGTCAGAAAACATGCAGGATTCTCTTTTGTGTCATGGAGCACAAACAGTTCATCCCCAGAATAACAGCTCTGGCCTGTAATCACCAGTTCCATTTCCCCTGACTGATGTGTTAATGACCAGCCACTCATATCCTGTCCCCACACTACCTTCTTGATGTGTGTGTTTTTTTGACCATCTGTTGCCATAGCAACAGCGACACCTCTATACTCACCCTGCCCTTTTCAACACACTGCGTCACCATGACGATGTTGTACACGTTCTGTTCCCACACCATCCTCCAGAAATCGTCTTTGGTTCCTGGTAGCGGCCCCTGGGTGGCTATGTACTCACGCCTGAAATTGTTCCCCTGAGGCAGAAAAGCAGAAAAGATTGGTCTCCTTCTTGCTGATGCTCATGTGCCACTTGGCATAGGTAACTCAGATTAGAAGCAAGAAGATGTACAAATTGTTGCCAACCCAAAACGCTACAGAGTAAGCTATCCAACCACCCTCAGTAATGGTGGAAAGCATTATAGCCCACACTGTACTGAACTGTTGTGGTAAGAGATATGTCAACTTCATGCTTATTCAACAGGATACATCAATAAATACTTTTTCTAAATAAATTATATATATAGTGTGAATCATTTCTATAAAATATTTTTAATTTACACAGCTTTGTCATTCAGTTTACTTACTTTTGGCAATACAGTAATATCTTAAAAGCCAGATTTTTTTCTCCCAATATATTGAATTCTACAAATAAACAGTAACTGTGCAGTAAAGTGTGAGAGTTACATCCCTTGTAGAGGATGTGAACTTAACTTCAGATAGAAAATTAATGAAAGACTGTGGACTCTCTCAAACTTTTGCTTTACTACATAACACTATACACATTTGAATCAATTCTATACATTACTGTATTTTATTACAGTTAGAATGCAAACTACAGCTTTCTGCAATACATTTTGAAGAGACTGATACATCTACAAATCCTCATGCAATTGCCATTCAACTGCATTGATCTGCACCATTAGATCTCATACTGAATATCCAGTGTCCTGCACAAAGTACTGGGCATCTGCTGACCTACACAGTTTCAGATTGTCCATGCACACCTGATCCAGCTAACTGTTGTGCTTTACATGCCTAAACATTCTGCTCGTTTGGGGTACATAAATATGTCAGCTCTGTAAAGAATTTGCAAATTAGTTAAAATAAGTGATGATGCTTAAGAAATATAAAGGGGAAGGCATGGCTTAGCTCAGTGCTTCCATCCCTGGTCCTGGAAGCCCCTTGCTCTGCACATTTTAGTATTTTCCATGTAGAGTCAGCCAGTTCAGAGTGGTACTAGAAAGTTTGCAAACACTATAGCATTTAGTTGCACTTGACTTCCTGTATTGTCTTGAATATCTTAAATTTCTCTAAGTCAGACTTACAAAATTTGAATGTAGTTTTACAAGGAGAAAAAAACACGAAAAAGCATCACAAATTTCACTTGAGTAGAAATACTTTTGCCAGTTTAAAGTTTCCTCAATGAGAAATTGTATGTTTAGCAAAACCCAAACACTACATATCAGCACAAAAATCTCATGTCAGTTGTGAATCATAGTGGTGGCTTTTTGAACATTCTATTGGTGCCATTGGATGAGGACAACTTGCCATTAGTGACAGCTTATGAACTCTGAATTACAAATTCTGCCTGAGAGTATGAGAGCATATGTCCATTAACTCTTGATCTTAATCCAAAATGAACATTGTGGCAGAACCTGAAGCTTGTATTACATTTAAAGGAAATGTTTTTGACATCATCAACCAAGTTCTCAAGTCATACCAATTCACATACTTTTGTGACATTAACTGTTGGGTCAAATTGTTTAATAAATGAAGAAAGAACTATACATATAACTATATAATCTGGTTCAGATTTATGTAAATTTCATTTTCAAAATTTAGTAGACCCATATCAGTGCCAGATTTTCCAGTAATTTTTACACACATCTTTTTGTGCCTGCTGGTGGATCCAACTGCTCAAATAATTGCCCAGGGTTTACAAACTGCTCTATGTTTAGATGTGCTCCCGATGGTTCTTTGAAAAAACCCACTCAATCTCATAGATAACAACAATTAGATTCCAGTCCTTGTGTGCCCACCAACTTAAGGGCCTATTACGCACATTACATTCTATTTAGGTATCCTTAGGTATTAGTAGGTTTACACACCAAGTGTATCTAATACGATGAAGTCAGACATATTGAATCATAAGCAACTGAAATAAAAACCACCCTCACCACACTCACGCAAAAAGCACTCATTAGCATACTGGTATGAAGATTATAAAGCATATACTCGTAGCATGAAATTGCAGGTTGGCAAATTAGAAATGCACTGAAACTGCTGAACCCTTCATTAACTCACTGGGATGAAGTTGGCATTAATGAAGTCGGAGCACGGTTCATCTTCCAAGCATGAGAGTTTCACTCGGGTAGCATCGTCTGTAGGTAAAAAAGAAAACAGAATTGTGAGAGTTGATGTTCTGATTGTTTCCCCATTTTATCAACGTGTATTTAGAAGAAGTCTGACAGGATGAACAGGTATAATGCAAATTCCAACAGGTATTAAATGCAGTCTGTAAACAAATGTATGTGTGAAGAGTGTTAAAAGAAAGTAACTTTTTTATGTGCATTCAATTTGATGGCAAAAGGAAGCCTCATAAGGTGCAGTTTAACGTATACAGTAGATAAAGTTAACTGCTAGAATGATATTCATCTCTTCTCAAAAATGCTTCTACCATCAGTTGCTGATGGTAACAGGTTTTCCTTTAATGATCCATTCAGTTCCCTCTCTCTCCACTTACACGGCAGTATATTGTTGTATCGATTCTTGCAGCGGTTTTCAGGCAGACGTGCCACATCCAGAGTCTGGTTGCGGCCCACATCCTTCAGGTCCTGTGAGAAAGGAAGGAAGGGGTAGAGAAGGAAAGGAAATCTTATTATGCTACTAGCGATATTATATAGTGTTATATACAGAAAGGGTAACTTTCTGTATATTAACTAACTAAGTTTTTATTCTTATTTTCACTTTTTTTTTTCTTTTCAATTTAGTCACCTTCAAAACCAGACACTTGCCAGGAATCCCAATCATTCGATACAACCAACAATGGGATCCTGAAGAGCTTTTAAAAGGACTTTTAAAATACTTTAAGCATCCTCAGCAGACTAAGCTGGACAGTGTTTAACAAACAACAAACTAACAAAAGCAAAAACAAAGCAAAATACAGATATCTTCAATAGCCACCACTGTAACAAGAATCCACAAGTTGTAGAAATGTGAGCAAGGATGAGCAGGCTACAGTTGAGCCGTTAACTATATAAACTAATCAGCCACAACATTAAAACCACTAACAAGTGAAGTGAATCAGATTGATTATCTCATTTCAACACCTGTCAAGGGGTAGGATATGTTAGACAGCAAATGAACAGTCAGTCCTTGATATGTTGGAAACAGGAATAAAGACCTGAGAACTGGGTCAAAGGTGAACAGCAGGCCCAAAAGTTTTGTGGCTTTTTTCCCAAATGCAGTAGTTACTACCTACCAAAAGCAGTCCAATGAAGAAAAACTTGTAATCCAGTGACAGGGTCATGGGCACCCAAGGCTCAATAAGGAACATTGCAGCTTACTATGTATGAGATGCAGACCAGTCAGTGTACCCATGCTGACCCCTGTACACTGCAAAATGTGCCTAGAGTGGGCACTGGAGTATCAGAACAATGGAGTGATGGTGGCGTGGTCTGATAAATCACATTTCTTTTAAGCTGGGTGTGTGTTAATTGCTAACCTGGAGAAGAGATGGATGCAATATGGGAAAAAGGCAAATGTTCTGCTGGGAAATCTTGGGTCCTTGCATTCAATGAAATGTTACTAGGACACGCACCACCTACCTAAACATTGCTGCAGAGCATTCATGGCAATGGTATTCCTTAATGGCAGTGGCCTCTCTTAGTAGCATAATGCACCCTGTCACACTGCAAACATTGTTATATTCTGAGAAACATGACAACAAGTTCAAGGCGTTGACGTAGCCTCCAAGGACTTCAAGGATCTGCCACAAACATCTTGGTGCCAAATATCACAGCACACATTCAGTGGACTTGTAGGATTCTAAGATGCCTTGACAGGTTCAAACTGTTCTGGCTGCACAATGGGAACCACCACAATATTTAGGAGGTGGCTTTAATGTTATGGGTGATCAATATATATTACACACTTATTGTTATCTGTTATTGTGGCCCACCAGCACACAGCGTATTGCTGCCACCTCTTTAAACTGAGATTTATTTTCTTTTCTACTATTATTGCTATCCAATGTCAACCACAGGAGGATGGGTTCCCCTCTGAGCCTTAGTTCCTCCCAAGGTTTCTTCCTACAGTTCCAGAAGTTATTCCTTGCCAATGCTCATTAGGGGCTTAGACCTGGATTCTGTAAAGCTGCTTTGTGACAATGGCAGCTGTTAAAATATAAAAATAAATCTAACTTAACTTGACTTGACACATTTATTGGTTGGAATAAGCAGCAACTCTTGCTCTAATTTGATAAAAACTGGAAAATGTGTTCACTTGAAAGCGTGTGTGAAAACATGATTTTTAAAAGAAAAAGACTTTCTTTAGGTTAAATGTGAGAAAATTTGAGAAAATTCTGATTAATAATTTTCATCATTTGACAACCTTAGTTATAATTGATTTTACTGTCTTTTGTCATGTCTTTATTGAACTGTACTGTTGACTCTACAGGACTATGTGCACATGGTGCATTGCCATTTGTACTGAAATTTAGTGTAATGAACTACTCTGTTCTCTTGATCACTTGTACTATGTGGTCTTGTTGCTTTAGGCCTGAATTCGGACACTCAGGTCCACGTCGACACTCGCCAACATCAGTCTTGTATGTCACACTATGGCTCTAAAAGAACATTTTGTTCCACTGTATACGGTAAAGTTCTTCTTGACCCATTAAGGGGTAAAATTACAAGCTGCCTCTTCTTTCTCCTTAAGTATAAGCCATAATGACTGCTCAGTTCTGCTTAAATACAGCAGCACTGCTTTCGACCTCTGGTTCAGCCAGGCTTGGTAGTAACAGAAAGTAAACAGGCATTTCAGTTTGAAACGCAGTCCGGCCCTTACCTCAAACTCTTCGGAGAAGAGGTAATTGGAGTCAGCCTGAAGCTTGGCAAGATGAGATTCAAAGTGGGCCGCTTTGACAGGGCTGATAAAACACAGACAGAGGGAGTGTAAAACCAATCTTTATCAAGGAGTTGCAGTCAACCAAAAAAACATTCAGAGGCTTCCTTTTATCTGGAGAGGGCCAGTGCTCACCTGGATATGCGGCGGTTACTGGAAAAAGAGAGAACGGGAAAACAGGTTGATTAAATTCTGTTCATGCCTGCCTGCTTATCTCAGCCAATTTCAGTGCTCAAAATTAACCCGTGAACCTTTTTGTGCTCATCACACGTCTACACAAAGCCAACAGTAAGCACGTTCACTCATTTATTGATAAGGTGGAATGACAGTCATTAAACAAGCCAATGGGCAGCTGAATCAGATTAGTTACATAGTAATTACCAAATAATTAGTGAAGTGAAAGTGACAATTTGTCATTGTGAACACACTCAAGCACCACAACGAAATGTGACCTCTGCATTTAACCCATCACAGTGCACATGTGGAGCAGTGGGCAACTGTCAACAGTGCCCGGGGAGCAGTGTCATGCTCAAGGGTACTTCAGTAGTAGGACCTTCAGGTCCTTGGAGCAATATCCTTAACAACTAGGTCACCACTGCCCACTATTAAGAATAATAATTAAATAACAGGCCTGCAGGGTAAGGGGTTAGTTGTTCTTGGCCTCTTTTTATCTATGTCTCTCTTAAGTTGTCTCTTTTTCTCCAAGAACATAGCTGATTGACTAGAAGGGGCCCAGATCAATCCATGGTCTTCAAACAGACTGCAGTAATAAGCTGAAAAGGCTTTAACATCATGCTTTTACCACTGCAGCATTGATCCATCATGGCCTGTATCAAACTGCAGCCATTATTTTAACCACAAAACTTTACAATGCCATTTTTAGAAATGAGGTGCATGTCTCCTGCCTTGATGAAGCAAATGAGCTTTTAGCATCTGCAACATACACTAGATACAACATACACTAGATACACTGTTTTATATATATATATATATAAAACAGTGTATCTAGTGAATGTTGCATTCCTGTGAAATGTTGTCTCTGTTCATGCTAAGCTATTAAATCACGTCAGAATAAAAGTAACAGCTGACAGAACCCAAATTTGAATTTTCCTGCAGTTATGCTTTCCCATGGGGCTTCTTTTCTTACAGAGAGGTATTGCAAGGCCCAAGCCCAGACTCTTATTGAAGCCTGAAATGTAGAATTATCCAATTCTACTGCAAATTAAAAGCTGTCTGTGAAAGTAAAGGGATTTGTCTCAGTACATCAGTTCAATACATCAGGGCGGTTAGTCCAACAGTAATAAAGACAACAGATTTGCTCCCTAAGGCCTTTGGGCTTCTGTGGCTGAGATTACTGAGACAAGAGCAGGCGTACATCTTTCTTGTACTGTGTTTAGGTCATCATAATGACTTTAAGTCACATTTACTCACAGTTTATAGGCCTTGAAATGAATTCTCTTATTTTTTGTTGATCTATAGATTACTGAAAGAAGCAACAGATTTGTGCTAACAGTCTAGATCCTAAACAGTTTGTCCCATTTGTGTTTCTAAGTAGGATATTATTTTGTAATACTTCTTTAACCTGTACAGAATGTAACTAAAAGGTAAACACTGTTCAGTTTTGCACATTAACATCTCTTAACGGATGAAAAAAGAATGAATGTGTCATACCTCCTCACCCCCATGTACATCCCTGAAGTGGGCACCTCCTTCCACATACTCATCCTCACCACTGGGCTTTCCTGCACCGCCCTGCACACACACACAGGCAGTTTTTTATTTGATAAACCCAGATGAACGATTACCATGTTAGAGCATACAGAACAGCCTATTAGGCAGATTTCATTAGGGAACAGGAGTTGGATCTCTTGTTCATTTAATTATCTGTGCGCTCCAGATGCCTGGTTTTTCCTGTTACCCTCAACAATGACCCCTCATTAGCTGCTGCTAATAGTTGGCCTTTAAAGAGGAAATGTGTGTCCATGTGTATCTACATGATGTACACATACATATGTGTGCGTGAACTCACACTTTCCGGACCCTCTGCCTGTAGATCAGTAAGGTGGTTATAGCGATCATCATGCCGATGAGAAACAGGCCAGCGCTGATACCCTCCACGATCCCCCCAAGCGGCTCTGATGGCGGGAAAAAAGTGGATTAGCTCTGCTTCTGCAGCACTGAGATAAGTAAAGCGAGAAGTGGGCCGTGTTTCTGCCACCTCACCTGCTTGCGTGCGCAGAGGCAGGGACAGGTATGTGTCGCTGAAGAGAGGATGGGGGAACTCCTTGTTCTCATCGTCAAAGAGTCGGGTGAAGGCTCGAACGCTCAGTCTGAACGAGACAATAGATCGCATAACTTAAAAATTGTATTCGGTGCCCTGGAAGTGCTAATCAGTTTCAATAACTAGGCATTTGAAACATTTGATTTTTTTATGATATTGCGCTTGTTTGGCCAAATTTTATTTTGTCACTATTTTCTAACAGAAGCAACCAACAGAAATGGATGCACACATATCACCACTTAGTATCAAGCAAAGGGGAAACTGGATTTTTCACCAAACTGTTACTTTAAGGCACAGGTAACAAGGATAATTCAGATAAGTCAGATTCCTGCATTAAATTCAATATAACTGATACAACAGATATAACAGACTGTAGCTACTTCATCAGCAGTACCTGTAGGCTGTTCTGGATTTCAGGGGTCCATCACAGAAGAAATTTCCATGTCGTTCGGGTTCCAAGTCTTGTTTGCATGCTCCCCCAAGTCGCTCCATCCCAGCTCCGAGGTTGATCTCAAACACCTGGTTCCCCACATCTGGCTCCTCTCTGCACAGGCTCTGAAAGTATCCGGTCTGGTAGGCCCTGACAGAACTGTTCAGCTTGTAGTCCAGGTAGGATGGCAGAGGATGCCTGTGCTCTGGCAGCACAAACTCGACATCTGCAATTTCACAAGGGGTGCATGACCATTAGTTGTTTCCATGAAGTAGTTTACTAGCCAACGTCACCAAAACAAACAAACAAACAAACAAAAAAAAAACAATTGTGTATGAACAGCAGTGAGAAGTTTGTTAGTACTGCTGTATTTACAGATTTTTCTTGTTTCTGAAAATATATCTTTGACACACTTTAAAAAATCACCACACATCAGAACCTTGCCTTTAACTGCTTTGTGACTGGTTCTGTAACCATGTTTCTTAGAACCAGCAGTCCAACACAACATAAACAACAAACTATTCTGTTTTTGTCACTTATGCCTGAAATCTGTCTGAAGGCATTGGCAACTAGGAAGTTAGCGAGATATCTTCACACGTGTGCTGACTGATGCAATTGATTGCGTGTTTGTTTGATATTTGTTTGATTTGACGTGTCTCATTGAAACATAATGGCCTGTGATTGGGCATTTTGCATGACAGTCAGACAAAAGTATAGTTTACAAAGCTGTATTTTGGTCCAGTCACATCTTTGTAGTGTTATCTCGTGTGTTGTCTTCATACTAATAAAATATATAATGTTTAACAATGTAAATGCTGCATTTTAAAAAAATCTGTTCTTCTGCTTGTTTAATGTTTTTTTTTACCACCAGTTATTTCAGGCATTGTCCTTCACTAGTTGACTGCTGCCCATAATGTCAAATAGTGGAAAATTTTGTTAATTTTAGTACTTATTGTATGTATTGATATGTTTATATTTGTGACACTACTGTGAAAATAGCATATGTCTCAAAGCAACAGTTGAAAACCACAATTATCATGATATATATCAAGTGAAAATAAGTACACATCCTTTACAGGAAACCTGATCATTTTCTTTTTCTTTTTTGTGTTTTATTTTGTTTATTTTTTCCAGTATGTTAACAAATATTCATCCGACTGTCCAAAGCTTTGCAATAGGTTGACTGAATACTAAATTGCCCATAAATGTGAGTTTGTGTGATTGGTTGGCCTCCTGTCCTGGGTGAACCCCATCTTGGGCTTCCCCACAACCCAAAATGGAAGAAGCAGTTTAGAAAATGGATGGATGTTAACAAATGAACCATAAATGTGCATTAAAATGTGTAGACGTGTACAGGATTTGTTCTTATAATCTCTTAAAAAATCAGGAGCAGTCAGACCTTGGAAAACAACTGTAGCTCAAATCTCAAAGCTATTTAAGATGTTTAAGAGCAAGGTTTACCATCAGATTCGGCAATGACAATGGTGAAATAGAGAATGGCGCCGTTGACGTCGCTGAACCAGCTGCAGTTGAATTTGAAGAAGATGGTGGACTGGGTGATGTGAGCAGCCCTTTCACTGACCCGTACCACAGGTGGCGGCACCGGAGGCCCTGCAACCACAAACACATAATGACGAACCTCAATCATAAGTGGATTTTAGACCAGTCTTCATTGCATTAGTGTGCTGGGTAGGCTTGGAGACCAACAAATATAAGATAATGGACAAAATCTGACAGAAACTTCCCAAAAAATATACTCACTATATAAAAAATAAAAAATAAAAAATAATAATAAATATTAAACAAAAAATCTGTTTAATAATAGCCAGCTCTCTGCTGGCTATTATTGGTCATAATAAACATAAGACACCAATAACGTCTTGGCTTATGCTTGTCCTCAGAAAGCCTACTAGAGCAAAACAAGCACTAGTTGAATGATGCTGGTGCTGATGCAGAATGATTTGGAACCCCTGAAACAAACCCTGGCCCACTGGTTAAGACTTACAGACCTTGTGACAAAGACTTCATATAAATCCCAGAATCTTTAAACAGAAGCACAACAGTCGTAAATCTGCTCCACTTGCACACATGGAGCGGATTCATTGCAGCCATCTGGAGGATTGGTGGACTAATGTGGTTCTGTCTCTTCTGATCTAATTCTGTTAGCTCGGCCTTGCTCCCTCCCCTGGCTCTTGGGCGTTTCTCTCTGCCAGACAAAGTTAAAACGCCATTGCTTCTCCCTAGCTGACTTCTGCCAATGCGCTGCCACCGTTCTCCCCCTTTCTGTCATTCACTTGCTCACTCAGTCACTGTGTTCTTCTCCCAGGTGGCCTGGTCTATTTGAGTGCATCTTTATTTAAGCCTGCCTGCCATGGCGCTCCCTGGAGAGGCCTGTTGGGGAGGCTGAGGTGATCTTTGGGC
The DNA here is from genome assembly GCA_037974385.1 of Arnoldichthys spilopterus. Taxonomy (NCBI): domain Eukaryota; kingdom Metazoa; phylum Chordata; class Actinopteri; order Characiformes; family Lepidarchidae; genus Arnoldichthys; species Arnoldichthys spilopterus. Next base: position 29,945,967 of record JBBPDA010000126.1, on the reverse strand, counting down.
CAGGGATGTCCCGCCTTTATGCTGCACTTATATAATCCACCTGGACACTTCCTGGCCCTTAGCATTGTGACTTCTGGTCCTTCTGTGCCTATGTGTAGTTTGTACATTGTTCTGTCAGGCCCTGTCTTGGCGACCTGATTTCCAGTCTCTGTGGTAAGATTGGAATTACAATAAAAGCAAGATTAGGGTTAAGACCAGGGTTAGATTTTGGGGAGAGGTTCAAAAGCATTTTGAAATTTTTACTAAAATTACTTGTATTTAAAAAAAAGTGAGATAATAACAAAAGATATTTTGTTGAATGTAAGTTAAATTGTTAAATAATAAACGGTAATTTAAAGGCTATCCAAAATTATGTACAATTAAAATAACAAATTCTATAAAAATATATATATTGCTTTTCTCATGCCCTATTTCGTTTACGGAAGCAATATACACTAACATACACTAGAAATGTTGTTACATAAGAAATTTTTGAACAAAATCAAAAAGTTGAGAAAAGGAGAAGATTTTAAGCTGGGCTTTAAATGGGGAGAATGATAGTTAAATTTTTTCAGGTTAAATATGTCGATGTGGCTAATATATTTATGTAACAGTCAAACAATTTTACTAAAGGACAACATAGAGACAATGAAACAGAGAGGGTCAATGACTGATCCCTGTGGAACACCATGCATTAACAGTACTGATGGCAAATGTTTATCAACATTTAATTTAAACAAAGATTATTCCATTGGTTTCCAATGATGTCCTCTTACTCTAATGTATTACACAGGCAAAGCTGTCAAAGTATTTATTGATATTGGCCTCTTGCACTGACCACTATTTAGTAGTGTACAGTGAGCATTTATTTCTATGTTAATAAAAATTATAGCCTGCTTATGTCTTAAGGAAACTTTGACAACACTTTATTGTAGGATGTCATTTACATAGGCCTTTTTTGACAACTGACTTTAAACTACATCAACATTTATAAAGGATTATTCTTATATAATCTTATTATAAGCGCCGATTGTCAGTACACTTTGTGGGATGAATCTGATGAAAATTGCCATAATAACAGGTGATGCTTCTTAGAATGAAACTTCTTAAATGTTAATCTAGGTCAGTGGCAATTATTTTAAGAGACCTATGTATATCTGGTAGCCTTATGAACACAAGTGTTAACAAAACATTTTACAAAGTGAATGTAATGTCCAAAGTGTTTAATCTTGTCGTTCATAAATTAATGGTTTTCAAGCAGTGATAATTACTGAATGAGGTTTTAATGGAACACCCTTGGCATTTTGTCGGAGTAGGCCAGTTCCTGCCCAAAAGCTACTTCAGCAAGAAGACAAACAAGACATGAATTTATTCATCCCTTTACCTGCTGACTTTCTGCTCACTTTTCAACATAATGACTTCCCTGCCCCTAAAAAGAATTCATACTGCGGGATAAAGTAATTTTTTTTGCTGCTTTTCCTTTCTCTAGCTTCTCCTTTCTCCTTTATTTTTACCTCTTGAACTCTTCTTATAAATCATGCTGACAGAACTAGAATACAAAGCTTTGGAAGAACACCAAGAGACTTTTTCATGACAGTTGCCTTTAAAAGAAGGTTTTAACACAAACAAAGATTGACAAACTGTTTTCACTGCAGTTAATTACAAAATTAGTAGCTGCACAGATTAAGAATTTTATTCTTATGGGAGTTTAACCCTTTAACGTCACAATTATTTGCAGGGAAGACAAAAGCATGCTGTAAATTGATATTATTTGCATTATTTCTTCCATTTATATTGCGTATTGGGTTGGTGGCTCATTGTTTCCTGCTGTAGGGACGTATTCTTCATTGCCCACTAAATCATCATCCCAGAAACTAATGTCAGTAAGCATCTGTGAAGTTACAACCGTTTCAAAATTAAATAACTCTTAAAATAATTTTAGCTAGTCATCAGAACTTCCTGGTACACCCATTGCTTATCTGAGGTCGATCAGCCATTGATTCTGAGGGATGATTTATCAATATGATAAGCTGTGATCCCAGTGCCTTAATAATGTGAATGTCAGGATAAATATGTTTCTTAAGTATGCTGGCCTATACACCTCTGCTCCCTTTCCACCCTCATCAATTTAGCTCTTAAGGTTAATGAAAGGATTACACTTATCGATTAGCTGACTATTAAGACTTATCCACTGGGGCAAGGCCTAAGATCAGTCAATGCCAGGAGAGAGACTGGGAGCAACTCAGCAACCTGCCTGCAGGAGACAAATGCGCATAGACAGGCTTTAGAGCTAGCAGCCCCCGGGCCCAGAGACTTATTCATCAGGCTGTCCCTGGCCAGGACGCCACAATGATGACCCAGTAATCTGTAATGATTTCACTGATCGAAAAAAAAAGTTAACATTGGCCCTGGCGCAAATAATTTGAACGTTTCTGTACTCATTCGATATGTTGGTATTGATGTCTAATTTTAGCATTTGGAAAGATTGTCTTTAGACCTTTACATGCCAACAGGATTGTATGACACTCCTTCAATGTATAGAGTTATTTTATCATAAAACCAAAATTAACTGCATTTTTCAAAAAAATTATGTTGGAAAATAAAATTAGCTTAAGGATGAAGATTGCCCCAATCCACTCTCGCTCACACTTTTTCTCAAAAAAATCTTATCCAAAAGGCAAACAGCATTTAAAACAAAGACAAATAGACATATTTAGGTTAATAGTCACTAAACAATGAGCATTTCACTCAGAGAATTCAGCTTATTAACTTATTTAGATGCTGAAAACCCAAAAAAACAGTATCTGTAAACAAGCTTAATGTACTGAAAGGCAATGTACTAACTGGAAACAAATGATCATAGAGAAACCATAGGTTATAAGTTGAAGGTAGAATAATGTAGAATGATACATGGGTCACAATAATAAATTGGCCACTTTTCAGTCTATTTTTACAGCAATTCTGAAAAGAATTTGACCATGGATGAACCTTAGAATAGATTTAAGGTGGTGTTTTCATCCATTGTGACTTTCTATACACTATTTATAAATGCTGCTGGCTTGACTAAAGTGTACCTTTATCTGCCTGAGAAGACAGGATAAAAGAAGATATCAACAAATGGAAACGCAAGGTTTCAGACCACAGTGGCAAAGACATTGTATCATCAGTCATTGCAAATGGGCTAATGCTGGAACATCTTTTTTAATGGTGCTTGACAATGGTGCTTTTTCACAGTCTTTTCTCCACCATTATTTACTCTGGGGTGAAAAAACATTGACATCTGCACACAAGTCTAAACACAAATTCCTGTGATGCCATTTGGATCGTTCTGATTTTATAAGTGTGGTATTCTGAAAGATTATTTTTGAGGGGTACACAACTAGAATTGGCTAATGGTGCATGTGATCTGGAGCAAATTGTTTATTATTTGTTTATTTTGGTCTCACTGAGAGATTGCACTGTAAATCCATAGCGGGAGCTTTTTCATAAGTACTACACTTAAATGCCACTGCCATCATTTCTGTTAGCAATAGGTTACTGGGCTACCTGAGATTGCACTTACGGTCGATCATGGTGACTGCACTGTCCTGGACAACTGAACTTCTTTTGCTGCCGGACATCACTGTGACTGAGACAGTGTAGTTCCTGAAGGGCTCCAGGTTGTCAAAATGCTGGAGGACAACATCCCGGCCCACAATGAGTTTGTAGACTGCCTCTTTAGCGCCTTGCTTCCTGCACTCCACCAAATAAGTGTCGTAATCTGCTGCCGGAGGCTTCCAGGAGCATGAGAGTGAAGTGGAGCTCAAGGGGTAACAGCGGATGCTTTTCACTGGTCCTGGAGCTGAGGAAAAAATACAGATTTTCTTATGTTGACACTTTGTGAGCATTACTAAGCACAAGCGCAATTTCCAAAACAACGCTTCATTGTAGCAGAAGGGCTTTGTCACTGTACTTGAGAAAATTGTTCAAGGACCTGAAATAACTAACAGCACATTGGGGTTTCGTAACTTACCTTGCCCACATCATTTAAACATTGTAATCAAACATTAATTTCAGCTTCTCAATACCTGTGCTGATTTCTGTCATTACTGAATATTCAAAGAAAATGTAGAGGGAACCTTGTTCAAATTCCTGTGTAACTTGCCTGACACTGTCTATAGTAAAATGCTCTAGGATTCTCACACTCTCTGCAAAGTTTTTGTCATCCAGGCCACTGAATTGACTCTGAAGAGAAAAAGTCTTATTTAGCATGACTTTCACACTGCCTTGTATAATAAAAAAACAAGTTCAGCGATTTCTCTCACAGGCAGTGGAGCTATTTTTCTCAGGACATAGGGGGGCAAACAAATGTCAGTGACTTCTCTCATATTGATGACTGTGAGTAATAAAAACACATCCCATTGCCAAAGTGAATGATCCTTTTGCTAATCTCCAAAAAAAACGATTAGCCATTAGTACCTTTTAGAACAAAAGCTATTACTTAGCAACTGATGCCACAAACAACACTAAGGATAAAAAAGGTATTAAAGCACAACATGAAAGAAGAGGCAAGATCTGGACGACCAAGAAATCTCTCAGATTTCATCAAGGTAAATGAAACCTTGAGTCAAGAAACTGAAGATGAAAAGTGGTTGACGTATACAACAGGACAATAATTCAAACATGCCACCATGCACTACTTAAAAAACACTTGCTAAAGCTTTGGGAAATGGCCCTTGAAAACACCTGCCTTGAACATCAGTGAAAATCTGTAGGCAGATCTTAAACATGCTGTGATTGCAAGACTGCCAAAGAATATCGTAGAACAAGCTGCATTCTGTAAAGAAGAATAAGGGCGAAATGTCTTACGCAAGAACAGAGAGACAGAAAGACGTGGCTACAAAAAGATTTTACAAGCTGTGACATCTGCTAAAAGTAATGCTTTTCAGTACTGACGTAATAGGGTGTCCAAAGATTTGCACGTACTGCAACAATGACTGTTTTTTTGTTTTGTTTTTTTTAACTGTGCATTAACATTTGCAGAAAATGTTATATTTATAATTAGTGTTATGCAGAGGTTATATTTATTTCTCTCAAAAAAAAATCAACAAAACATGCAATTTGGCCGAGGGTGCCCAAACTTTTGCATGCAACTGTATATTATATAAAGGGCACATAATAGTCAGTGTTGAGACAGTAGCTTCTGAATGTATCATGTCTTTAGCCCAGCTTAAGAAGGTTCCGACAGCTCTTTGTAAACAGACAAGGACTCACTCAGAGTGCTTGATTAATTCAGTCAGTCTGTTTTCAGTGAGTGCCCTGCTTTTCTCTCCAATTTCTCCCACAATGAGGACCTTAAGCAGCAGTTAATAATTAAGAAGGGGAAATGGCATCTTGTTATCATACTGATCAAACCATCACTGCATTTCTGAAGCCTCTAATTCAACACTTCACTTTGCACACTTTGAGAGTTCCTCAGAGAGAAGAGAAAGCTGTTTTTGTCTTTCCATGAATGACAAACTTGTGAAGCATTTCCTCAGATTTCATTGTAGATGTGATTGTCTAGAAATACTAGTTTAGTATGAAATGGGAAATTGTGTTATTATAACTAAATAATAAGCCATTTACAAATATATGTGCTTTAGCGGCAGGCTTATTGCTGATACCAGTAAATCCAGTATACCATTGAACTAGTATACTGTTTGGACCACACCGATCACTAGGAGAGGTTTTAAATAAACAAAAAAGAGTTTTGGTCCAAGACTATCGGAATCCATCTGCCACTCTGAGCAAAAATAACCCAAATTAGAGGCAGCATGTAAATCGCTGGAAAATATCTTAGCATTGGGAGATACAGGCAATTGATAAAATATTTTTTTATGAATATTTTACACTAAAAATGTAACTTTACGTACTCTTTTAGCAAAACTGGACAATAGTTACTTATGGGAATCTGAGAGTTCATACTGTAGTGGCAAGTTAAAGCTACATGTTACTAATTTAGCCACATTCTAGAAATTGAATGTTGCACTGCAATTATTATTAATCATGTTGAACAAAATTTTTATAATGAATGCACATGTCTAGACATCCCAACATGGCTAATATTTTCAAACCTACTTGAGTTTGCCACATATTTCTAGAAATTGCATTAATTATTGTATCGTGTGATGCTATGCTTGTGCTAGTGGCTATTTTTAATATGCTTCTAGAAGAATGCCACTTGGGGTTAGTGACAACAAAACTATGCATGCTTGAAATTTTGCTTTGTAAACAGGTAACTGCTGATGAAGCATTTGCAGTAAGAAGTCGTGCTGCATCAGTGAGATGTAAAAGCCACAATATTACCATGTATAACTGACTGTTTATAATTTGCTTCACTTTACAGCACTGTTCTATCACAAGAACTGCATGGTGGTGCTGGTAATGTCTGAAACATATTTGAGGGAAGTTACAGAAATGTAATAGATTATTTATAGATTAAGGCTATTAATGAAGCCAGAGGCAAGAGGTTAAGGTTGTGAAAAACATTGCATGGACCTGTGGGCTGGGGGAAAGCACAGTTCTCTGTCATGGATAGGTGCCATGTCCTCCCAAGAGACTGATTAAGCTGAGGACTGGAGTCGTAAAACAGCTGCCTGCGATCAAACTCATCAGTCAAATCAATTCAGTCTGCACCAGCGGCGTGTTTGTCTGCTTTTGAGTGGGGTGCCGAACAATGAGAGTGCAGCTAAAAACACTTCATGCCTCTTCATCAGCAAATGACATTAAGTGCGGTTTACAAGGCCATAATGAATAATTCAAAAGCACAGATCATTGTGAGTAAACCAGGGAGGATCATGTTGAACAAATCATTTTTATAATGGATGCTCGCGTCTAGACATCCCCACATGGCCGATATTTTCAAGCCTGCTTGAGTTTACCACATATGAGAGAAATGTAAAGAGCAAAGGCACCCTGCATGTGAACGGGGTAGTCAAATCATAGTTTGTGGGCATGGAAATTAAGCTGACACCACAAGGGGGAGTGTGTGACGCTGGCAATACATCTTCAGCTGTAAACACGTTTTCACCGCTTCATGGTTTGTGTCAAACCACTCTAACTGAGCAAGTTTCGTTCCATTCATGATAAAAAAAAAAACCAACATGTTTGTCCATTTTTTAGTAAGTGCTTGTAATTTTAACAGTACTTGGGTAGTAGATTATATTGTGTAACTATTTAAAGTACATTCTGGCATAAAAATAGTATTTAATACCTTAAGTATTCACCCCAAACAACTTGTTGACTTTAAAAAGTTCCTCTTAAACTTACTTGACTAGTTGGATTTAGTCTTAGTATTTAAACCAGGAAACACAGCCCTAAAAGACTGCACCATCTCTGTTAAACACAAGAAGTGATAGTACAGTAGAGTGCTAAAAAAATCATTCTCTTTTCCTGCATTGTGGTAGCCCTAATGGTAATTCATGAAGGACACAGTTGTCATGTAATGATCTGTTATAAAATCAGATAAGCCTGTGTCTGAGTGAAGGTAGTTTGTGCTGCCGTGATGGGTTTATGTGCCCTCTTGCGTAATTAATCCTGAAGTCCACCAGAGCACATTCAACTGCCAGTTGCCTGCTCCTCTCAGTCTCGCTCTTAGCTCTTGCAATGTGTTTCTGACAGAAAAACAAGAAGTGGGCATAAGGAGTGCAACCAAAATGAGGCCACAGTCTAATAATGTACTGAGAGCCTTGCCGTTTCTTCTCCGGAGCGGGAACAGAAGCCAGCAGACGGTGAAGAACTGCTGCATTGAATAAAACATGAGCCATACTGTCGGCAGTATGTTCGTCAATGGGTTTTTGGGGCCAGCTCGTCTGTGCGTCCAAGCCAAGGTGCTATCCAGCACCAGCTGCACCAGCCGGGCGCCAGCACCAATTTAGGCCTTCAAACGCGACTGCTTTTCCGAGCGGAGGAACACGCAGGCAACTTTTTCCAAAAAAAAATAAAAAATAGGCCAGGATTGCTGGACCCTGATCACCAGTTCCGTTTCTCAGGCTCAAACTCATCCTGTTCCAAGTGCAATTCTCCAGAGCAACCCTGGGCTCTGCAGAGATTCTATTAAGAACTTCAAAAAACATGGCCCTGCCCTCTCTGGGTCTCAAACCACACAATCTACCTCTCTCTTTACACACACACACACACACACACACACACACACACACACACACACACACACACACACACACACACACACACAC
>JBBPDA010000126.1:29912642-29935704 GCA_037974385.1 Arnoldichthys spilopterus | reverse complement strand
TGTAAAATCTACTTTACTCATCACAAACTGCTGTTTGCTGCATAGCAATTAAGACAGGGAGAAGGTACTAGCTCATAAACTGAACTCACCAGGGCCATTACACTGTGCACCACAAACGTATCATAGCACCCAGCATAAGGGGCACTAAATCTTTTGGGCCCAATGAAAGACTATAATGTTGGGCCCCCAATTTTTCATAATATTCCACTTGTCTTTATTGGGCCCTTGGAATCTTACTATGTTTTCCCCCATGTATGCCACCCCTGCTCACCCTGTACCACCTCAGCTTTGTAATATTGTCAGTTACACAACATTCAATAATAATGAGACTGTTAAGAAATATGGGTTTTCTTGTTTGTGTGAGAACAATGCTTCACTTGATTAAGCCATGAAACACTTCCCCAATTCTCCTGATATTGTCTTGCCTTGAACCCTATTCTGGTTTGGAAGTTGCTCCGCCTTGGACCATAGACCCTACAGTGGGAAGTTAGGACAGCTGATCATTGGGCTCTCTCTGTCCCCTGTCATGGACATTAACTTCACTCATTACAGCTGCAAAGCCTCCACACATTCCTACCACACCCTCTTTTCCCTCCAAAGGTTCCATAGAAATAGACCTTCATTGAAAGCATGAGAAACAGTTTCTCCCCTCAGGCCATTCTCCTAAATCATAACTGAAATTAGAAACTGAAATTCACACACAAGCAAAACTACTGAGCTGAACAATCACATTCTCCTAGACATAAATACACCATAAAACAAAAAAAACACACAAACTGCCACATTTTTGCACAATTCTGTACAATTATGCATTGCTACTATTCCCACCTTGTAAGTGCTCTGCATTTTTGTTACTTCAATGAGTATGCTACTGGAATACAATATCTGTCAAATGCTGTGCTTATTTACACTAGCTCATTCATTGCTCTGTGTCAGCTGCTCTGTATGTTGTTCTGTGTTGGATGACTGTATTGGTTGCTTCTCTTTCTTTTTGCACTCTGAAGTCCTGTCCTGTCAGCACTCTGTGCAGTCTTATGTTGTTGCTGTAGTTGTTCTAGGTGTTACTCCATAGTTCTGGAGGTACGTTGTATTGTTTTATTGTGTACTGAATTTGTGGTTGTAATGACAATAAACACCTACTTGACTTGATTAATAAATTACATAAAATTGTTATAATTATGGAAACTGTCTGTTCTTTTGATACTTGTATGGCACCTGATGTAAATCAGAACTAATAAAATACCACCCCCTGTGTAATACCTTCAACTGTGGCTATAAACATAAAGTAATTGTCCTAATCGTCAGTCGTTTGGAACATGTACATGAAATATGTGTGCATGTCCTACTGATTTGTGGACTTTTCCTGGGCCAGACAACTAACAAACTATTGCTTGGTGTCAGCAACAGTCGGTAGCCTCTTCATCAGGAAATGCAGGTGTCAGCTTTATCTGTGATATGCATTGTAAGGACTCTTTACTGCTGTAAGACTGGTGAGTGCAAAACTATGGATCCTTTCACACATTAATGCATTTCTTACCAGTCCGGCCCTCTATGAACTGGGGCCGTACATATGTGCCACTGATGGTGGACACCACTATCTTGTGGAGGTAGCCTGGGTTGAGTGGAGAGAAGCAATGCTGTCGCACTGTGCTGGCGATCCTCTCTGTGGCAAAAACCGGTGTGTCATTGCAGAGGATCTGGACCTCGTAGTGATCCACATCCCCTGTCGCTGCCTCCCAGGTCACACACAAATCCGTGGTGGCACTGCGGGCCAGGGTCAGGGCACGTACTGCAGAAGGGACTGAATAACAGAGCACTTACATTAGAACAGACTGCAGCCTCATGATGGACAGGTGATCATATTTGGTACCAGGTACGTTCCTGAATCAGGCTAGGAGAGATTATTTACTGGGAGATGATTACCAGTAGATGAAGTCAAAAGATTTTCATTCAGTCCTTTAATGGAAAATTATGTTAAATAACTGTATAAACACATTATTTTGTGTATGTATCATCCTGGGGACCTAAGCACTATCATGCACAACTTCAACTATTCCCAGCCTCAATGCACCTGATCCAAATGACATCAGATGTGGTGGGCAAAATAAGCTGACAATGTGTGAGTACATTTTACAAGAGTACATTTTACACATTAGATTTAATAATGCCCATTTATTATAATCTACATCTGTAATAAGTTCCACCTTGTGATGTTACTGCCTGTTTCCCATTTTCATAATGGCCGGGAGGGAAATGGAATGTACATGCACTATGAAAACCATGAGAAATGCATGTCTCTTAATTTAGGATGATTAACATAAAGAGAACAGTCCCTCATTTGTAGGTGTTAAAGCGCTACAACTGTCCTATACCACCTGAGTCTTGGTACCAATAACTATTTACACTTTGTATGTTATTGTGACCTTAGTGTAATGTGTGGCTCAATCAGAGCATCCCATTCTATTGGCAATGCCTTGGATGGATGGATGGATGGATGGATGGATGGATGGATGGATGGATGGATGGATGGATGGATGGATGGATGGATCGACATATTGTTTACCATGACACATGATGTATGAAACTATGCAATAAATTCCTACAAGACAAATTACCCTTTAGCAGCAACTGCAAGCTGTGAGGTGACAAGTTCCACCATCCAGCATGCGGTGATAAGATAATCACTGAAGGAAAATTGCTTTGGAATGCATTGAAAAATATTCAATAAACATTTTTTAATTACTGAACACATGCCAGTTCCAGTTCCACATCACATGTATTCACATCACATTCTGAAGTAAAAAATTTTGTAAGGCAGTAAATACATGAAACTGTGCAGTGTAGTTTGACTATAAGACTTAGAAAACAATTCTGCACATAGACATAAAATACACGATAAAATAAAGTTTCTTTTAATTTTTCTATCTGATACTATCTGTTAAACCAGTTCTATTAATGGCTTTCTATATTTATGAGGAATATAACATGTTTATATTAAAGACCACACGGTGGCACTAGTTCATTTCAATGAATATGACTTAACCACACAGCTCACTCACTGGGAACTCAATCACATTTGCTCATGCACATGTTTATGCTAAGCCTTCACCTGTGGCCAGTTTTTGACCTCAGAGGCACTCTTAGCATGGTTTTTCTGAATGGTAAACTACTCTCACTCTAGCAGTAACACTGACATGCCTTATACCATATGACTGTCACTGCTACATTCAGACCACCACACATTAAATATTGGACAACAGCAATCCTGTGGTCAGAATCTGACCAGTGATTAATTGGGGAACAGGGCAGATGACAAATTGTTTAAGGTAAAATTACCATATAAGGTGTGCAGTGAGAGGAAGTTCAAGGTAAGTGACTTTGATAAAGTGAATGTACATAACAAAATAAAGTTTTGAAAAAATAACATCACTTTACTTTAACACTTCAGCACTTACAAAATGGAGAGAGAAAGTACAAGCAAAAATGAAATATCCTGATAAAAGAACACTCACATGTTCGTCCATTAGTTGAAATAGTGGTCTCATATTGACCACTCCAGGTACTGACAATGACTGTGTAGAGCCGACCAGGCACCAGATCACTGAACACACACTTGTCTTGACTCCTGTCCACCGTCAGGTTCTGAAGAATGGTGTCATTGTGCATGATTGCCACATTGTAATAGTCATAATCCCCAACTGCATGGTTCCAGTACACCTTAAGAACATTTTCTTGGGCTAAGTGGATGGCAGTGGGGTTCTGCACTGCAGATGGTTCTGAATGGGGGAAAGTGTTGACAAAAATGACAAATTAGATTCAATGAGTTTTGTATTTTAGCAAGTGGACTTCACTCTTCCTCTATGAAAACAGGCATTAGTTGAAATAAGCTGATTCATTTTGACAACCTTATCAAACAAGGTGTGGCCTAAAGTGAATCCATCTTCAGTAATGAACATAAATGCTCGTAGCTACTGCATTACTTCACCAATTCCATGTCCCCCATGTATACATACATTCCTTACTTTTACAACTGCTGATGTGTGTGGCATTTGCAAATGTGTACGCAACCATTCAAAAATTAAATCAGTGTTTTCAATCATTTAAAACTAATTTTGTTGCAGATGTATTGTAAAAAAAAAAAACATTGGTGTGTACATTGTACAACCTCATAGGCTTCCCAATATTTCATAGCTAGCTATTAAATTGAAGAAGATTTATCCAGAACAATAAAATATGCTATTGATTATTATAGTATTTTATTTATAATTTTTTAATATTTCTGTAGGTGTAAACTGCATAACATTTTTTCTGAATAAATAACACAGTCCTCAGTATGCCACTTACTGGTTCTCGCCTGCACTACAGTGACATTTTTGTAAATGCCACTGCAAGTGCTGAGGAAGATACTAAAGAGTCGGCCAGGCACCAGGCTGCTGAATTCAGAGCTGACGTTGGTAATGGTCAGACTGTGCAAGATGAAGTCGTGGTATTTCAGGGTGACCTGGTAGCTCTCCACATCTCCTACAGCAGCTTTCCATGAGACATTGAGGAAGTCTGTGCGTCCATTGTTATGAACTGTCACATCAGCAACTGCCGCAGGCACTGATACACAAAGAGGAAGAGTTTTTATACATTACTCCATTCTGACACAATAGAAAACATTAATATTAACATGATTGATTATTAAACCCAAACAAGGCCCACAAACACTGGCCTTGAGTTAAGTATGAGTTGGTACATTTTCAGAATCACACACTGACTGGCCACTTTACTACACCTACCTTGTTGGTGTACTGACAATTAATGCTAGTCTTCCTCAAGGTCTGTCACAGTACACCAGCAAAAATAGACAAATAACGCAGGTGGGGCTCATCAAGTGGCCAGTGAGTTTATGACGTGAAAAAAAGTGTCTGTTAACTATTTAAATATTGACATTCTCCTAGTTTTGGTTGTTTTATCTGAGTTTTAACACAATGCACTGTCATTAGTGTGGGGATAAAGGCAGCTCTATTTCCTCAGCTGTTGTCTTCGGTGGAAAGTGGTTGAAAGTGTTTGGTGTTCTCCATTGTTTGGGCTGCATTTCTTGACTTCATTAGAGCTGGAGGTGTACAGCTGAAAATATCTGTGCCATGGGAAAACAGTTGGGTCTACTCAGGAAGACTTTGATAAAGTCCTTGCTTCTTTTTTCTCTGCACAGAACTTCCTGAAATTCCACGGATTCCCTTTGTATTGGAGCACCGCATTGTTTTGCAGTGATTTTATCTCATGATTAATTTCTTGGGACAATGGCTGAACAATATTTTGCTTAGCTTTGTTTAGGGGCAGGCACAAGTTTAAGTGTATATTAAATAAAGGCAGTATAATAGGTACAGAAATCATATCTTTAGAAAAATACCATGCTGCCTCTTGAACACTATTAAAAATGAATAAATTCAATCACTAAAATGTTTATTTAATCTATGGATTTTCAGTTGTGACCTCAGTATTAGGTTTTCAGTTTTTCTCCTGTTTAATCATATCTAGTTTCACACGGTAGGCTAGTTTATTCTCCTTCTTCTTCCTCTGAGACACCATTGCATCTTCTCAGATTGCCGGTAACACACTATCATTGAACACACTTGAAGGAGAACACAAACTGCCAGTTTTTTTATGTCACCTAACAGATGCCTATGTTGGTTATTGCTGGTAGTCACAGGTGGCTGGTGACATTTAGTGACAGATGGCTATGGCATCAACAGGAATTAATCTCAAAATCTCTCTTTTTTACTCACCAGTTAGAACAACAAACTTCTTTTCAAAATTTAACAACAAAACCAGATCATGATCCATATCAACTCAACTCTGAACTGGTATGGAACCAAAAAATCCATAGATCATACCTTCCTAGTTAGTTTGCTTTCCTTTCTTCAAGAGTTTAATGAGCTATACAAACTTTTTTTTAAGTTTCAAAACATACCACTTTGTATATACAGTTCATATATTGAAAATGAGCTGCAGAATTTGCCAATACTGAAGTTATATCTGTTATAAAAACTCATTATTATTATAAAACCAACACATTTACTTGTATCTACCTATTCACTCTACAGCAGCTCGGTTCCACCTATTTATGTCAAAGTGGAATATGAACATGCTAAACATTCTGTAAATACCTGTGCGACATTCTGCCTTGACCTGCTTCGAGACTTGTTCACCACTGACAGTCGTTACTACCAGCTTGTAGGCAGTTCCAGCTGTAAGAGAAGGCAGGTGGGTGGAGGTTGTGTTGGCTGGAAAGCTCATGTTGTAGACAGCCTCTTTGTTGTGCAGAAGTAACACTTGATAAAAGTCCACATCTCCTGGAGGCCTGTCCCAGCTGGCACTGAGAGAGTCTACAGTTCCCATGTTGCTTAGCTTCAGGTGTTTCACTTCATAAGGCACTGGGGAGAAAGAAGGGCAGTTATGATTATTGAATTTTTAAAAATGTGTTCCTACATAGTAACATCAACAAATTCAATTTATGTTCCTTTGATACAATGATTTTGTAAAAAAAAAAAGAAGAAGAAGCTCAGAACGTTGTTTCAGGTACATTCTGGCAATACTGTTAAAAAATAGCAGCTCCTGAAGCTTCAAATGTCACTGACATTGCTTGTGTAATGGCAAATTGCCTTTTTACCCTGGGCTCAGTTAAATGATAAGCAATAGATTCAATTTTCAGTTGAGAGAAGAATTTGAGTACACAGATCTGTCTCTCTACAGAAAAGGTTCAAGACTCTCCCAAAGTCTCTGTACAGGTTTAAGCACTTTGTAATTATGAAAAAACAACAATCACATCATTGGTTAAAAATAATCAGAATCTTCCTGTGCTTGGTTTAGGTGATATCCCTAGCTGGCAGGATTTCCAAATATGGGCATGCACTGACACTTAATAAGCTGTCTGGATTCAATTATGTTATTTTTTATGGCTATAGGGTTAACACAAGTCACATGTTAGTGGTAAATAACATATTAAAGCCATAATACAATCTGCCTCCTTTTTCTAGCTCTTCCTCTGCCCTCACACACTCCATCACTGCATTCCACAGCTGCAGAAAACAAACCCTTTAGTGTACTGGTCATTTATTTGATTGACTGCATTTTGATCCCTTATCCTATAAAAACATGCACTTAACTCAACCTGGTTGCTCCATCTCTACCACCTGGTTTAGGTCAGTTATGGTCAAACAGTGAGCTTTTAGTGAGCTTCCTCATCAGAAGTTAGGCATGCTAGTTGCAGGTGGTTCTGTTGCTTTAACATTTAACTTTTGTAAGACATTCTAAGTGAGACCAAGAGTTTTATTTGATTTTTACTCATTGGTTTATGTATTCAGAGTTTTACTTTAAAGAGAAATCTCGACTGTTTGATTCAGGCCTATATTTAAAATATATATATATATATATAAATAAAAATTTTTTAATTTAACATTCTTGTTATTATTGACCCAAATGAATAGAAAATGCTAATTTAAAAAATGTTCTTAATGTGGCAATTAAAGGGTAATTTAGGGTTTTTTGAGAACACATAGTAATATTAATGGATAAACAACAGCATATATTGTTAACAAATAAAAATCCATCATTGTCACCACTTAATATCTACTAATTTATAACTTAAGACCTTTTATGTTTTTTTGGTTTTTTTTATTTTTGCAAATAAACAGAAAAATATATTTTTAATATAATAGATCTAATAACAGAAGTGTGCAGAATTGTGTTCCCTGTAGCCATGTATTCATTTTCCCATAGAAAATAAACAAAAATGTTAATTTTACATTTTGCATACAACTGTAACATTACAATAAATACAAATTAGCACTGACACATGACTTAGTTTTCAAATTTTTCTTCAAAAGAGAGAGAAAGAAATTAGTCCTACATGTCCGTCCTGTCACTGTAGCAGTGCTGTGGAGGTTTCCGCTGGTAGTTGTCACTGCAATGCTGTACAGGTGGCCAGATGTGAGCACGTTGAAGGTGCATTCTCTCATACTTCGGTCCAGCTTTCGAGTGGTTATGGCAATGGGACTGTTGCCATGGTGAAGCTCCACAATGTACCCATCCCGGGATGATGAACCAGGGCTGTGGCTCCACAGAGCGCTTAGAGAAGTCTCATCTGCGTGACGTATACGGAGCTGGGACACTGGCGGTGGGTCTGGTGCGGGGGTGGGGGTTTGGGGGGAGGGTGAGAAAAAGAGATGGGGGGGGTTACAGAGAGAGAGAGGGAAAAAAGAGTAAGAGAGAGACCAAAAGAAAGAAAAAAGACAGAGAAGGTAAAATAAGAGGGAATGATACGTATTAAAAATGTATGGAATTCTTTGACTGTACATAATGTCTGGTTAGATGTATATGCTTATAATAAATTAAACATGACATCTTCAGGACAAAAAACTTTAGAAAAGACCATATTCATTTTTAATAGAACTTTAGTTTCAGGCCAAATCACTTTTATGTCATCACCGTTATGCTTTTTTGGTAATTAGTACAAGATAAACAGTGCCATTGTGTTAGGTACCTATTCCTCCTTGGCAGTAGACAGTACTGGCCTGCCCTCCACTCTCTACGCTCACTGCAGCTTTGTACTCTCTGCCTGGCTGCAGATTTAGGCCGGTAAAGTTGAACTCCTTAGCTGATTTGACCACAGTCCTGTTAACCAGCATCTCACTGCCATTAAAGAGTAAAACGCGATATTGCTCCCACTGTCCCACAGGGGGGCCCCAGCTTATCTTCAGTGAACCATGCTCAGCGATATTCTCCATCTTTAACTGGGAAACTGCACCTGGAGCTGTTATTGACAGGGAGGAAAATACAGTGAGAAATGGCCTTATTGTGCATCTGATGCTTGAGAATTTCACCTTATACACTACAACTACATGGACATAGAGTCCAAAAAAGAAACACAGGAGTCACAGCAGTCAAACACTCAGTGTGGGTATTTTTTAACCACATGGAAATATGTCTATTTATGTAAGTGCGTGATTTGTCATTGCGAACATGCCACAGCACACAGTGCACCACAATGAAATGCAACCTCTGAATTTAACCCACCCGTGTAGAATAAGTGGGCAGCTGACATTGGCAGCACCCAGGGTGCAGGGCTTGGGGATGGTACCTTGCTCACAGGTACCTCAGTGGTACTTTTTAAAGTCTGGGATTTGAACCAGCAACCTTCATGTCACAGAAGCAAACTACCTTATTTGTACAATGTTAAGAAAAAACATGACAAAAGGTTTGCAGAATTAATTAATTAATTAATTGATAATAATTCATCATAGTTATTGTTCATCACCATTATGCTTTTTTTATTATCTGTACAAGATACACAGTGCCATTCAGAAGTGATTCAGTGTTAGGTACCTATTCCTCCTTGGCAGTAGACGGTACTGGCCTGCCCTCCACTCTCTACACTCACTGCAGCTTTGTACTCTCTGCCTGGCTCCAGATTTAGGCCGATGAAGTTAAACTCCTTCGCTAATTTGTCCACAGTTCTGTTAACCAGCATCTCGCTGCCGTTGAAGAGTAAAACGCGGTATTGCTCCCACTGTCCCACGGGGGGGGCCCAACTTATCTTCAGTGAGCCACGATCAACGATATTCTCCATCTTTAACTGGGAAACTTCACCTGGAGCTGATATTGACAGGGAGAAAGATAAAAGGAGAAATGGCCATAGAGTTCAAAAAAGGAACACAGGTAGGGCCTGAACAGTGTTTATGCTAGCCATTAGTTTCAGCAATCACTGGAAATGGTTTGAAGGTGATGAGGAACCTCCAAAAAACTAAGGAGCTAAGGAGAATGTCCTCTTTAGGGAGGCACCTTGCACAGTCTCACTCACCGGTGCTGCCGGTTACATTGATGTGATTGGTGAGATCAGCACTCCTGGTGTAGACTGAGGCCTGGTAAGTGTGCCCAGGGCTCAGGTGGTCAAACAGAGCTTCTGTGCTGTCTGAAGACAGAGTTTTCTCCTGCAGTACTGATCCATTAGCCATAAGTTTGACCATGTAACTGTCTACATCACCAGGAGCTTTGTCCCAGGAGACTTTGAGGCTTATCCAACTTCCATTGCTGTTCAGTCGTAGATTTGTGACTGGCTTTGGCACTGCAGGCAAAATAATACATTTTATCAGCAGGATGAAATTCCAGGGATTTGTTAAATACAAGATGTTTGCAGCTTTTTTTCTAGTGTTCTCTTGCCCTAGAAGGTTGGGGGTCTCATCCACCCCTTTGAGACTTTTAATGCCAGCAAAATGGCAAAGACAAATGCTCGAGGAGTTCTTAAAATGACTAATTGATAGTAAGTTTTAATAATTATAAGCTTATGTGTATGTTTTAATATGAAATGCAAAAGTTTATTTCCCCAACGACAGAAGAAAGACTTTATAACATTTGAAGAGTCCTAAAGTGGGCTGGCTTTTCCACATCTACTATAGTTACTATTAGTAAAAATAAATTTGGTTCTTTATTCAATATTTGTGATATTAACCTTTATTGCACCTTCCAGTTAATGAATTCAGCTACATTAAGGTGCACCCATTGCTAAAACCAACTAATACAGTTTCATGCAAACAGTTGTGTAATCTCCACAGAACAGCACTGCAAATAAAACTGGATGCTCAAGAGCAGCTGCACCGAGGCATAGGTCACAACACCCATAGCCAAGTGTCAGGTAGAGGGCTATAACACTGCTCCAATGAGCTGTAGAGCAGTGGAACTGAGCATTCGGGTGTGATTTAGCTCAATGGAGCTAATTTCTTTGGTATGAGTTAGATTGGAGTTTCCAATCCATAACTAATCAACCAAACATTGGCACCTGACTTCAATAATGCTAGTGTGGCTGAATGCAATCAAAAACACCAAAACAATGCACCAATATCAGCACTCCTGGTGTAGACTGAGACCTGGTAAGTGTGCCCAGGGCTTAGATGGTCAAACAGAGCTTCTGTGCTGTCTGAGTTTTCTCCTGCAGTACTGATCCAATAGCCATAAGTTTATATCTAGTGTAGAGTCTTTCCAGCAGAGCAGAGGTTGTATTTGCGAAGCTGTACACTAAGCAATGCTTTTTACAATGCCACTTTGGGTTCTTTCAGCTTTTGAACAAATAATTTTAAATAAATTTTCAACACTTCATTGACCTTTTTTTGTCCACTCTGTTTTAGCGCAGTTTTCAGAATTCAGAATTCCTCACGCTGAGGGTCATAAACAGTACAAAAAGAGGAAAATGATTGTTGACAGATAGCTGAATGTGTGTTTTGAGTGACGTACTGTAACTACGGCATTGCTCAGACGTTTCAATTGTTTAAAGCTCTCATAGTGTGTTTACACACTGCCCTCAACAACAGAACATTCAGAAAGAAAGGAACTGAAGCATGGGAAAGGCGCGAAGGCCCAGACACTGATACTAATCTAGGGGGCGTGTTGAAGGGAGTGAACATGGGCATTTTAAAACTGTATGATTGACACAGTGCAGGGGTGACATAACACATGAACAGCAGGAAAAAAACAGAGGGCGTTCACCCAGTTGCCTGATATATAGTGGAAAAATGCCACGCAAAACACACACACATACAAATTAGGAAAAGAATGAAATAAACCAGATATTTTACAGTTTGACACCAGCGAAACCCCTGTTCAACCACATGTAGCACAGGTCTCACAACCCCAAAGTTATTATTTTTTGTGCATATAAGAAGTTGCCTTGTTAGCATAGGCCAGGTGTTTTTGGTGTCACATTATCATGTATTTGGGTATAAACATGAGATGACAGGCTAAACAAAAAAAAATCGCTTCAGCAGTTTTAATGTTGTTAAAATGTGATTTACCTACAGGACATGGGAGATGTGCTGACTGCATCATTCCCACTATATTTGCCATACAGACAAACATAATGGCAAAGACAGAAAGTACATGTTGAGCTACAACACCCAACAGTGCATCTATGGAAATGTTCCACTTTGCACCATCTGTGGAATGCCTTTCCTGACACTTTGAGATCACCACAGTCTACGAATAGTTTTAAGTGAGGACTTAAAACCTTCTTTTAGCAGAATGTTTTAATCAATTTAATCTTGTTGGCTGGATTTCATCAGGATTTTGTTAGATTTATTTTTACTTTATGATTATTTACTTTATGATTTTACTTTACATTACATTTATTTTTAGAATTTTGAGATTTTCCATGAAACTGTTATAAAAAAAAGTTATTATTATTATTATTATTATTATTATTATTAGTAATAATAATAATAATAATAATAATAATAATAATAATAATAATAAAGACTAAAAAAAATAAAAAATAGTTTTAATCACTATGAAAAATGATCACACACATAATGTTCTGATATTGTTACTAGATTTGACTAAAGAGACATGATGTAAGAGAAAAAATACCTTGACATTAATAATGTATTCAAGGTAAATATTATGACAAAAACATCAGTTATGAGCTGCAATTTCTCACTAAGGTGATTTTCTTATTGTTCTTGTCCAAATTGGTACAACGTAAACTCTCAAACTGATTCTACCTCTACCCTGTCAAACTACTGCAGAGGTTCTATCTGTCACCAAAATCACAAACAATATCCTGTAGCAATTACTGTGAAATACTCATCAACTACTATGTATTAGTTTTAGTTACATCATTATGAAAGTCTTTGTATTATGACTTTCCTTCACTTAGGAAAAGATACCTGTTCGTGCTTGTATAGTGGAAGAGTTCTTGAGTCCTGCTGCCTCTGAGAAGATAGTGATATTGTAGAGATGCCCAGGAATCAGACCATTCATTGTGCAAAAGGTGGCATTGCCTGAGGTGACGTTCCAGGTGGAGCCCTGACCATTGCTGTCTCTGAGCACAATTCGAAATTGTTCTGTTTTCCCTGGGCCAGGCTGCCAGGAAACCTTCAGGGTGTCCACGCCTGTAGACACTGAAACTCCATGCACAGCAGAAGGACCTGGGCAATACACATTTTAAAATAATTATAAAGTCAACTATAAAGTAACATCCTGACATAATAATCCTGAGAAACTTCACAACTAATCACACAAGGTTGTGCATGTACAGTCTATATCATTAAACCCACCTGCCTAAAATAGACAACACAGCTCTGACTGTAGTAAACTGTGTGTTCTGACCCCCTACTCTCATAACCGTCGTTACCTTTTTGTGTGACAGCAGCTTACATTGGATCATACCAGATGGACTAACTTTCATTTCTCTAGCACATCAGTGAGCCTTGGGTGCCCATGACCCTGGCACAAGTTTACCAGGTGTCTTTCCTTAGACCACTTCTACTATGCACTAACCACTGCATTTTTGTCTGTTGTCTAGCCATGACAGTTTGGCAATTGTCAAAGTCACTCAGATCCTTACGTTTGCTTGTTTTTCATGTCAACTTCAAGAACTGACTGTTCACTTGGTGCCTTACATATCCCACCCCTTGACAGGTGTCATTGTAATGAGTTAACAAGGCAGTCAATGTTATTCACTTCCCCTTTCAGTGAATTTCATTGTTATGGCTGACTGGTGTATAAATAATCTGATAATCTAATTAAGCCTATTTTTAGCTTATTTTGTCCAATATACTGAAAAAAGAAACGCTGGTCCATAAATCTTTAAAGAACCAATGATAGTGTAGCTACCAGCTCTGTCACACAGCGGTGTTGGAAAGGTGTGGAAGTGGCTCTAGCTGAGCCATTTTTGTGTGAGAGCGCGCCAGGACAGGCAGTGGGTGTGATGTGTGAGCCAGATAAGATTGTTCTGCAGTGTTTAAAGAACACCAGCAATGGCTGGCTGCTGGGCCGCCCATGGCGAGCTTATTGTGGGAAAGAAAGAGAGGGAAAGAAGACCTTTAGGGATGAAGGGCAAAGCCAGATGGCAACTAGCCACCGAGCCACTGCCTTTTCTATAGCTCTTCCTCCCTCTCCGCTCATTAAAACAGACTGCATGAGCTATTATAACAATACTCTAATGTGGTGACTTTTAAAGAGCTGTAGGCAGTGCCTGACCTATCTACAGGAAACAAATTTATTAAATATGCAGGAAAATTAAAATCACTTTTTTAAACCTGTTTCTAAAATGAATATGGACATATCACCCATCCTTAACTGGTATAAACATCAGAGACGCCCTCACCAAAGACAGACATCAATCACTGGTTTAACCAATGATCTGAAAGACATAATGGGGTACAAACACAGTGAGTCTTAACTCATTCAATGGGAGTAAAGGGAGGACACACCTGGACACACACCGTTATACAATAAACAGACAGTCCTGTTGTTTACAATAAACAGACAGCCATTTATATGCAAAATGGACTGTGGTATCTAATTTACAGTGTTTGGTGTGCTCATAAATGTGTGTCAGTTTCACAGGTAGCACATTAAGTTTTTACATGCAAAGCACATATTCACACATGCTATGCATTCACACATTCTACGATGGCCTTGAGGTTTGCTCTTTTGGAAAATGTTTAATGGAAGTTAAAGCTCTTGCTCACTTACGTTAGCTGACTACAATTTTGCTAACAAAACTTATTTTATGGAGGGATTTATACCCATCCACTTGTATAAAAAATACATAGCAGCAGAACACACCATGCTCATAATTTCAGTATTAATCTATGTGAAACACCAATAAAGAAAAAAATATGAAGAAAGAAGTAACATGTTGGATTCCAATAAATTTGAAAGCACAACTTTCTTAAAATTTTAAATATATTTTTTGACAATTTTTTCACTCTCTCTCCCCATTTACCCACTGTATTGCTTCACTTCCCTGTTTTTGGACTGTTGCATTAGGATAATTATGGTAAAAAAAAGTTCTAAATATAGCCATGAAATGTTTTGTAGCCATGCATGTTCAGCAGACTCTTGGAAGGTTACTACAGAAATAGCTATATGAAATAATTAAATTCTGTTTCTTTTCGGTTATGTTGTTGTTTCCCCCCAATTTGTAGCCCAAAAGCATTAAAGCGTGAGCTCTCACTGCTCTGTTCAAGTTAACCCAGCATCAGTTTTTCTCCTGGTGACCCAAAGCACTGGGTGGATACAGCTTCTTGCATCAACACACTTGATTCAGCTCATGGGTAATTTTTGGTAATAAATCCGATTACTGAAACAGGAAATTGTTGAAACTGTGCAGTATAACAAAGATTAAGAAACACTGCTTATCAGGCCAAAGAACTCTATTTGGTAGTTCTATTTTTTTAAGTGTACCTGGAAAGACACAAAACACAAGGCTAACAGTAAATGAGCACTTTTATGTTAACAATTTAAAAACAAGATTTTTTTTCTTACTTTTCATTTTCATTTTTAAATTAAAAAATATTTGTGGAAAAGTTCAAATATCCAGAATTGGGTGTCCCCAAACTGTAACCCTAATGAAATCTTTGTCTAGAACATTCCTGACTATGAAGCACAGGTATTTTTAGACTGGGAGGGGGCCATTGATGTGTGAATATCAGAGTGATTCAGGTGATAGGATCAGGCTGTCTGCTATGAAAGGTCAAGAGCGGAGGCTGGATACCCCCCCCCCCACGCCCTCCCTGCCCCCAACACCCCCCACCCGCTCTACTTCCTTTAGGACAAAAGAACAATGAGGCGGGAAAGGGCGGGGGGGCAGAACAGTTTGGAAATACTTAGGGTCAGACTTCTGTTCTGGAGCCTGGCCAAACGGCGGACACAAAGACACCCATAAACATACATACACAAAACCAGTGCCATATAAACCCTGAGTTGAGTCAAAGGGCACAGGTCCTGTTTGCAGTGCACTTTGCACAAACACATATATACAGATATAGTCCACCATGTTTAACAATACTTATCTTTCATATATTATATATGCATATATTTTTCAAATATATTTTGCAATGTAGATGTGAAGCAATTCTGCTACTGTCAAAACTGGACACTGCTCATTTTAACAGACCAAACACTTTATTTATACCTACTAGATAGAAAACCTTGTAACTGGATCAAATGTAATTTCTGTTGAATCTGCTTAAATCAGCTAGCTTGCGAAAACAAAAATACAATTAAATAAATTAATAAACACATTATCAACATTAACATCAATGTATATTTTAAATAAATAAAAAACACAATTTGGAATTTACTTGTGCCCCGTGTCTTTTTATCTAATGAATAGGGACTGCACCATTCCTGACAGAACCTTAAGGTTTTATTCCTTAGATTTATTATTATTTAATGTAAAAGTAGGTTTATGAATTGTTTTGCAGATTTTAATAGCGTGTTCCTATCAAATTATTCCACAAATACCATAAATGAGTATCTAACATTACATTTGTTCTGTTTTAATATTTAAGATAAATAAAAATATTTATGATTTAAAGATTATAAATAATAAGAAATAATAATATATGTCAGTATTTAACTTTATGAATATTTAAAGACAATCAAATATTAAAAAAACATCATATTTCATCTTCTTTTTTACATTGCACAATTAGGTGTTCCATTTTGAAAGTGAAGGTATCCCATTGTCTCAATAATGCCTGAAAAAATGTGTTCTCAGGACAGTGTGTTTAAAGTGCAGTGATGTGTTCTCTTAGTGTTTAAGAAGCATTCATGTATTTAGATTTAAATGAAAACTCTATAGATATAAATACTGTATAAATACACATTTCCAAAACATTGACACATTTTGTAAAATGCAATAAAAACAAGAATCAGTGAATAAATGCAAAATAAGCACAAGAAACTATCATGCTGCTATGAGTGTTATGTGGGCAGTAGTGGCCTAGTGGTTAGGACATTGTCCTTGGTTGTCCACCCTGCTACACTGGTTCCCGGGTGCTGCTTGAGTGTGTTCACAATGATAAAGAGTCATTTTCACTTCATATAAGAAAACTGGCCACATGGGCTTGAGAGTACTTTTAAAACTTGACTTGAGTTCACAAAAGCAAGTACACCTCAGACAGACAGACAATGAAATGTGTGCTGTTGTTTGCACCTTGTTTTCATCTAGTCTGCAGCTTGTTTTATACAAAAATTTATCAAATTGCTCAAATTCTCTGTCCCAGACATGAAATGGCCTATTCAGACTGGTGTCAGCAAAAGGTGCAAAAGCAAATCTGCAATTGTATGGGGATGCATTAGTGTCCATGAGTGACTTGCATATGTGTGAAAGTATCATTAACATAGATTTCATTGGGATTTTTAAGAGACATATTCACTTCCAATACAATTAGTATCCTCAGTTCCCAAAGTGTAATAAAAAGAAAAGGTGACATAATACAATGGTAAACATGCCTATGTCCCAACTTTTTTGAGTGTGTTCCAGACATCAGCTTCTGGATTTATGTATATTTACACAGTACAGTTAAGGTGGTTAATAAAACCATTTTCTTTGTATGTTTCACAGTTAAAAAAGTTTCAAGAGAGTTAAAAAAATCACAGATTCCTGTCTTTTATTGCATTTTACAAATGGGTTGAATTTGGTGAAGGTAAAGCTTGGAAGCAATTTCAGTGGGATGTACTAACTACTACACACCCAGGTTTCATAATAATCACCTTGTCTATTTCCTACTTAAAACATTTTACAGTGCATTAATTGTTACAGAATATTTAGATTTTCTAAAGTTTAGTCAGTTGAAATGGATAAACTGCTGCAGTGAAACAGGCTGAAAAAGGGTGACTAACTAAAAATAAAACAATTCACCACTTTAAGCTTTTCAATGAGAATGTAAAGTGCGTTATAAATAAAATGCATTATTATTATGATATGATTTTTACATTTTACACTCTGCGCTACACTAAATCCAGTTAAACAGGATCTCTTTTGCTCAGTGCCTTAAACATGCAATGTAGATATAAAACCTACATCATAACAGTTTTTCTACCAACTTACTGCTTTAAGTACCATCAGTTCTTATAAAAGTTCTTCAAAAGTTCTTCCAGGTTTCTAAGCACCAAACATTTTCTGGTGTTTTTACAGAAAACATACATGCTCTGATGCTCTGATGCAAAATAAAAGTCATTCCAGAGTATGGGCACCACTTTGACCCAATAATTTATTAGGTACAGAGACTATATTAGTTTTAAGGTTTATTCCCTTTTAAGGTTTAGCATTACTGACTATAGCTCATAGGGACCCTCTGTGGTTCCTTTCCATTGATGGACATGGTGCGCTCATTAAAGTAATGGTTCCTGGGAGGACTTCCAGAGTAGAATTACTTCTGGTCCCATAAAACATGGAGAGGAATAGCAACTTCTTCGTGTGTATCTATACTGAGCCAGTTTTCACTGTATTCCTGTGCTACTGTACTTTTTTCTTTAGAGGAATAATTCAGTAATTTAATATCTTTGACCATGCCAGACCAGATATCCAGAATGCAGCGCAATTTGTTCAAAAACAAGTGCATCCAGCAACCAGTCAGGATTCTGTGTATTATTAGTCAACGGGTTATCACTTTTTGTTCTAGGCAAAGGAAACCATGTCTAGATTATTGTCTGTGGATACTGACTGTATGCTGTATATGTGGCAGATAAAGATTAGAGGTTAAACGTTGGAGTAATAAAAGAACCACTCACTGAAAAGTTGTTTTAGACTTTAAAGGTGTGTCATGTATAACATTGAACTTTATTCACCAGCCATTCTTGAAGAAAGTTCTTGGTAAAACCCACTCACACAGTTTTCATATAGATTCTGTGATTCACCTGTTTTCTCATTTGAGATTTGTTCTTGGTAAGAAGAGAATATATTTACACTTAAAAGCACTTTTAAGCACATTTGAGTACTGACATTTGTGTAAAATGCCTGCCACAAAGATTATAAGCTTAGAGTCAGACCATTTCTGGACCCAAGGCCTATGCTAATTAGCAACTGGTACAGAGTCTCAATCTAAAAGAACAATAGGGTTTCATTATTATAAGTACATTTCTGAACACATCATGAATCTAACAGATTTTTTTTAGGACAAACATTTTGGATGTTATTGGTGAATAATTGTTGCAAAGAACCCTTTATTTTTTAAGAAAGTAGAGGGTGGTTGGTAAATTGTGCAACAACAGATGGACTACAGTTAGTAACTGTCCAAAGTGCACCCACACCTATACAAAATGTTGGTGCCACACCTTTAAGCAATGCCATAAGCAAGAACCATTTTGCTTCTCTGAGGAACCATGTTCAATTCAGAGAGGCATATGAAAAAAAATGGAAAAACATCACATTATGTAAAAGTTCATTACCAATGTAACATTTCTTTTTAGAATCTTTACTTTATGCAGATATTACTTAAAAGTTCTTCACTTGTACATCTTATTTGCAAGTAGATATAGCATTGTGCAAAACAATCAAAGAGGAAACTATTATTTTTAAGAGTATAACTGGTAGGAGAACCTCATAAGATGACCAATGAGTGTAGATGCAAGGTGTACCTAATGTACTAGCATCTTAGTGTAGTTCCTCATAGCAGTATCATGGAATGAATATCACTTACTGGTTGGTAGGGATATGTTCTGCTGTTTCCCATCTTTCTTTGATATCACAGTCAGATGGTACCTAGTTCCAGGATCCAAATTTCCAATTGTACATTGAGCTGGGAGTTTATTTTCACAGTCGGTTGGGTCCCCAGGCCTATCCCTGATGGCCACTTCAAATTGGCAATCCAAATCTGAGGTCTCCAGTGTAAATTCTATGGATTCTGTCTTTGGTATGGCCTGGGTAATGTTGATGCTACATTGCTGGGCATCCATCAATACCACACTCTGGAAGTGATTAAAAAAAAATTGGAAGTTGGATGAAATCAATTAATTTTTACTTTTTTTTAGTGGCAAAATGCAGGTGTTAGTGTGTAATGTCTATAAGACGAGTAACAGGCACATTGCTGCAATAAATAAAACAAGAAGGGTTACAATACATTGTTAATTAACAAAATGTTATATTCTAAATACTTACCAAAATTTTACATGCTACGCAGATGGCGACACAAAGGGCTTTAAATGTCAGCATTTTGATTGTCCAGTGTTTAGATTATCTTAGTTAATAAATAGAAATTGAATTTAAAGAGACACTTAAAAACATAATCCAAAGGTTTTGGAGATGAGTGAAAGTGTAGGCTCCCCATGCGGTGGATATGTCCGTCTTCGTCTATTTCGTCCACTCTCTCACGCTCATCGGCCAGCAGCAATCAACAGTGCGTGTGAGCAAATCGTTCGTTCTTTAACGGATATCCTCAATCAGTGCAGTCTAGCTGTAGAGATGTCTTAAGTTCAAACCCAGAAGCCAAGGAAAACAGTGATGGGAGATGGAGCCTGTCAGATGAATAGAAGCGTTTTCTTCCAATCCACGCTTCCACAAGTCTCAAACAAGATTTCACGGCTTTTCGTTATTGCAAATGCAGAGCTAAAAATTCACAGATGCCTGTAAAATGTAACTTTCCCTGGACTGAAGGCCATGGGCTGCTTTGTTGTCTGTGAAAGCTTTCAGCCAGACCACCTCCTTTTCCTTCCTGTATCCCCACACAGCATCTAGGCAGTTAAAGCTACATCAATTTCTCAAAGCATTTTGCATTAAACAGCTGTATGCTCTGTTTAACTTTACAGTTCATGTAATATGTGTCCATTATTCAACTTCTTAACAGGTCTCTGGTCCCCACTTTAGATGCAGAGCCATGAAGTGACTACACAACTGAACAGGCCAAGCCAAAGATTTGTAAGACCTGAAAACAAACATTAATCAAGACGTTAAAATGGTGAAATCTCAGTTGCTTTGTTCTACTGAAGTGGTATTTCAGTACAGAGCAGGGTGGATTTATAATGTGGACAGACAGGAAATTCTCTAATGGAGGAAAATATGTCTGAACAGCATGTCTTGTAACTCTGGCAACCTGTATAAGTGTTTTCTTCCCTTGAAAATTACCCAATATAGAACTAAATGTTGTTTTATTGTGGTCTTATGTTTTTTTTTAGGTGAAAACATTTAGGCCTGAAGAAAAATTTTATCCTCTTACTAGGTAAGAGAAAGCAGTCCTGAAATAACATGTGAGGACATCATCAATTCTATCCAGTTCCTACTCTAAAGGGTCTATGTTCTACATTTTAATTGCATTTTATGTATAGATATGGTTATGATTTTATTTTTTGGTTTGATTTTTTTTTGCACCAACAACAGTCATGAACAGCAGTAATTATTTTAACGTTTTACATTTTTAACCTCCCTTTTCTAGCCCTTAGCCCTTATAAGTGACTGGTTATGTTACTTTGCCTTTAAGACTGGGATCAGTAAATGAGTTTTGTTCTGATTAGGTTCCCTAAGTGAGGATCTATAGTGCAAATACTCCTTATAACTTCATTGTGGATGGCAGGTCTAAACTGCTGTAGGCTGAATATACACACCCAAATTAATTACAATGCCACCTGTCAGTGTGATATATTAGGGAGCAAGTGAACAGTCAGTTCTTGAAGTT
Source organism: Arnoldichthys spilopterus (assembly GCA_037974385.1). Lineage (NCBI taxonomy): Eukaryota > Metazoa > Chordata > Actinopteri > Characiformes > Lepidarchidae > Arnoldichthys > Arnoldichthys spilopterus. The sequence goes on along the minus strand of JBBPDA010000126.1, from coordinate 29,914,267 downwards.
GATGTGCTGGAAGCAGGAAAATTGGCAAGCATAACGATCTGAACTACTTTGACAAGGGCCTTATTGTGATGGCTAGACAACTGAGTCAGAGCGTCTCCAAAACAACAGGTCTAGTGGAGTATTCCAGGTATACTGCAGTAAGTAGCTACCAAAACTGATACATGGAAGGAGAACTGGTGAATCAGCAACACGGTCATGGCTGATTTTGCAGACTAGTTTCCATGCATAGTCTGCATGGTTTGAGTAATAAATTTGTACAGATGACACTGCAACAATGTCACTTTTCCTTCAACTTACTATTATTCACATGAGCTTTATTTTCTCTTATTTGGTCCTGATTTCATCCTGATGTTATAGCAATTCAGCCTTGGTAGAGTCTTCCATTCTGCATTATGTGGGGCATAGAAGCCTTCACATGACACCGCTACAGAAGAGTATCCTTGCTTTTGAAATGCAGCTGAGGTGTTTTGGGTTAGTAGTTTCAAAGTATAACAGATTATCAGCATAGTATATTTTTAGGTTTGTGCCCTATAGAGATGTTCTAATTAATTTTCACTTCAAAATGTACAAAATGTCATTTGAAAGGGGGCGTCTGGGCATGTTGACATGCATTGAAAAATGTGCATCTGTTTACAGATAATTAGGAATATAAAATCCAGGCATTTAAGTTCCTTTTACTACATTTCTCCCCAGTCAAACATAGAAAAATGCTGAACACATTTGAAATGTGTATATATAACTCTTTCTTGATTCTTTTTGACACAAATGGTTTATTGGCAGTAAAGACCACAGAGCCACTATCATAGGTATATTTTCAGTATAGGACAGTCTCAGTGGACAAAAAGTAGCCAGATTTCTTCACAAAAACACATTTCTCCACATCACAGGCTTTCATAAAGATATAAGAGGATTCAGTATGAACACACAGTACGTAGAACTTCAACATTGGATATTATGGCTTGCATAACACCACAGACCTGTGTTTTTATATACAGTAGTATATTTCAGTCACTTCCTCAGTTCTAAGAGTCCTTCTCACAAGGTGTAAAGTCATGGCAATTCAAATGAAACCTCAGATCCGCAACATTATTACTGCAATAATAGAGGCATCCATATATACAGATTACAGTAGCTAGAAATACCTACTATAGTGAGTTATGCTGGACAGATTTCACCACATTCAGGTCAATTAGATAAATAGAAAAAAAGAAGTCATCGACTAAGCCAGGCGCCAAGCCAAAACAGTGGAAAATAGCTACCAATGGTAAACCAACGTACTCCCACGAGAACGGCTTTGACGAACCAAATCAGAGGCCTTTTCTATGCTACACACATCTAATAGAATTTCACAAATATATTTATAGATTTTCAAACCTGTATCAGAAATAATTAGAATAAAAAAATCTGACAATACAAAAAAAGTGCCCTAGAAATGTTTGTTATACAACAATCATTGTCTTGCCTCAAAAACAAACGCTTGCAATATTAGCAGCAAGATCCTTATGTGGTCCAGAGACACGCTGCCACATAATAATAATAGCACTTATGTATGTACATTTTTCCCATGGTACACTTTTATGTATCTGAGGATGAATGAGTGAAAAGATTGTAATTTTTCTTATATA
>JBBPDA010000126.1:29895749-29909430 GCA_037974385.1 Arnoldichthys spilopterus | reverse complement strand
TATACATTTTTAGAGTGCAAGGTGAAGAACTGATAAAATAACTGTCCTGAACCCATCGTTACCATCTCTGAACAAAGTTAGTTATTATTAAATGTTTTATGTTGGGATCAATCTATGCCCAATAACTTCAAAGCCATGGCTTAGATATAGCATTGCAATTTGCATTAGCATTTGCTGTGGACTTACTTGGTTTTAATGAGAATCCTAAGAGTTTTTGTTACTGCATAAATTGAGTTATTTGGAGCTATTATAACTGGATATCCTACTGAACCAATATTGAATTGTGAAGTTAAACTCTGAAATAAACCATAATCCTAACAGGTCTCTATGAATCAATGTAAAGCCTGATGGTGTTCATGTAAAAAAAATGTTTACCCTTTTACACCAGTAACTGGCAGAAACGGACTGGCAGAAAGAGGATGAGCCGTATAGATGTTTTTCATGCTAGAATCAAGACTGTTGCATTGGACCAAAGAGCAATATGACAGTGTATGATTCTGGGCTCTAAATAGATCTGTTTAGTTAAAGAGAAGTTTCAAAGTTTTCTCTGCAGTTTTCACAGAGACAAATGATTCTTATGATTAAAAATATTCTAATTTTCATATGTTTCAAAAACCCCATCCCCTTTTAGGCTTCCATGAAAAAACATAAAAAAATTGTTTTGAATCAAACATTGGAATTTTTTTACGATTCAAAACAATTTATATGATTTTATTACTATCTATACTTATTTCTTCTCAATTATGTGTACATGTATACACAGAATTGTACAAAAGACTTAAGCAAGTAAGACCTAAACTAATTATTTAAAAGATAACAGGTGTATTTTCCTGCAAAAACAATATATAATGTTAGAAAACACAGCCACTTCGGCAGTAAAAAGTAACAAGAAACAAAAAGTTCTCAAACACAAGTAGCTGTTCTCTGGTGAGCTAGGCAGAACAACAAATGTTCCTGAATTTTTCTCAATGCCTTGAGACATCCCAGGGATGCATGAGCAGCATATCTGATTTTGTTTAATGAAAGACTGAATGAGTTCCTCAAGAAGAGGATTGGAAATAGTTAAAGAAAACCTTTAAATAAAAATAATATTAAAAAAGATTAATTCTAATATTTGTGTTTTTCTAAACATATGCTTACTGTCCAGATAATTTAGATAAAGTGCCTAGTACTTTTGCACAATACAAGGTATGTCTAATATATTTATTTTAAATTATTTATTGTTTGAATTATTTTTGCTACTTAACAACAGGTTTTTTTAATGCAATGTTATTGCCACATACTGCATTACTGTTCACATTTTATTTCAATATACTGTGATTCAATATGCTAAATATGTACTTATTATTATTGTTGTTATTATCACCATTATCATTATTATCATTATTATTATTATTCCCAATCATGGGAACTGTAAAAATGTGTGTTTTTCCTCACCTCATTTCATTTTGAACTACCACGTCTTAATCTGAGCCATGGCTATGAAATTAGAGAAGGCTACATCACTAAATGAACAAAATGTCACAGTTTTTCAAATGTAATATTTTCAGTTTGTCTGAAGGACATTTCACGACATACGGCTGAAAGAACATCCTGTTGAACTGTGAGTGAACACATCTGAGGCATGTGATGACCGGATATGACATTTCCCTGCTAATCCTTTCTCAGCTTTTAGGATGAACACTGGTAATTTTTTATTTAAATGTGGGTATTTTGTAAATTGAAGTGGTCAATAATTAGTATTTCAGTATCTATATAGCCCTGTGCATATGTTTGAGTACCCCTGGCATAATTACATGTTCTGTTGATTTTGCAAGTGAAAATAAGTACATCATCTCTTCTTTATGTGCTGTCAATCACTGTTAATTTGCCGAATTGAACATAGTGGAAAAAATATATAAAATGCAGAAAATATCAATATTAAGTTAGCTCTTTGTAGAAGATATGCTAACTTTTTTATGTAGAGAGTGAACAAGTCGTGTCAATTTACAGGGGATGTTTTTAAACTTAACTTTACTGACTATATGCTATAAAAAATACAGTAAAACAAAATTTCTAAAATTTCAGGATTAAATAAATGTAACTATGCAGGTTGCTTCACTGCGAACTCAAAAAAAGAGAAAATATTAAAAATATCAAACTGTAATTCAGATCAAATTGTATAAAAATATCATTTTCATTGATAGTATTACATTTACATATATATGATTCAGTCTCTTCATATACAAAGTACAATTCTGTATAATTCATACTGCACCACTGGCATTTACAAATGGGTAATAAAATAATACAGGACTTATTGTGGTCAGTAAACATGATAGTCAAATATTAAACATTACATAATCCTGTTTTTTGTGGACAAAACCTCAATCTAAAGCTTTGGTGTCTATTTGACAGAGAAAACTCCACTGCTTCTGCGTTGATGCCAGACGTTGATTTTGACATTCATGTTGAACTTTTAGGCAAAGTTGTGTTGCTAACTAGTGTCTCCACTTACAGAACTATTCCTCCCCAAGTTATAATGGCAACGGATGAAACACATCATTCATAAATGACTCTAGCTGATGAGTTTAACAGTCTTCAAATACTTTGTGCACAAAAACAGAGATATCTCTTTAAAAGAAAAGTGCTAATGATTACTATCAACCTTTGAATCAAATACTAGTACCATCAGCAATGAAATTGACAGGGCAAAGGTTCAAAGGTGGGTACACAGGTAGAGTGAGTTCATTTGAGGTGGACAGAGCAGGACACAGAGGTCTTTAGAGGCAAAGGAGGCTTATCAAGAGTCAAGAGAGAAAATACAAGAACACATCACGTTTGCTGAAAAGTCTGTTGAGCGTCTTGAGAGATATGACCACCACAAGCCTAGTCTCATAGTACTTATAGCACAAGTCCATCGAGATCCATCTTCAGGATCTCCAACCACTAGAATGTCCCCTGGAGTGGCATGCCTTGTGGCAAAAAAGAGAACTCTTATACCATTGAGAGATTATTCTTCCTGGTAAAAAAAAAAAAAAAAAAAAAAAAAAAAAAAAATTGGTTGTAAAAATCCAATACCGTCTTCTCTTCTTCTTCGATTGTGCTCATTGGCCAGCGTCTGCTGACAGGCCGCTCTCGTAGAGACACAAGGCATGGTGGACAAATTCATACTGCTCTCCAGTTTGGATCATTCCGCCCCTAAGACACATGATTGGGAGTTTATTTGTAGCATAAACTTAAACAGTAACATATTATAACAAAGCTCAATAGCAAAGTTCAGTAGTAAATGTCCACTTTGGTAGCATATTTACTACTACTACGGAACTCGAGAAACGGAAGGTGTACCTGTCTGCTCTCAGGTGGCACACGATGCTTAGAACATCCACCACTCCTTCCAGCCGCAGCTGACGGCAGCCTATTGTCGTGGCAATGAAACACCCTGTCCGACCAATTCCAGCACTGCAAACCATGAAAACGGCTTAGTTTAAAACGTAAGTAACTAACAGTTTAACAATAGCAACCAAAAACACAGAGAAAGTCAAGTTTCAAGTTTCAAAAACTCCACACATACTGAATTTCCAACCGAACTAAAGTGAAATGTCTTAGTACAATCAGCATCTATCAGCATGGAAAATAAAGTTTGTTAGGAACTGTTCATCTCTCCTTTTGGTGCTAAAAAAAAACCTCAAATGTAAGAGCAACAGTGAAGCATCTCAGGTGCTAATGAAATAGAGAGAATGACATTAGTTAAAATTAGTTAAAAAGAAACTTGGAATAAGAAGTACATTCCGGCACAAATGTCCTTGAGCATACAAAAAATCATTCAAAAAATTGTAGGAAATTAAGTACTGAAAAAAAAAAATCCATAAAAAATCAAGTAACTGAGCAATTATAACAAATCACATATCGTATACGTAGTGTATCGGTATTGTTGTACTTGTCATCCATATTTATTGTAGTAGTTGCTGTCTGTAGTCATTGTAAGCACTTGGCATTAGAATTTATTGTAGTAGTTGCTGTCTGTTGCTATTGTAACACTTGTCTTCAATATTTATTGTAGCACCTACCACCTGTCTTTTACAATTAAGAGAAATGCATTGAACTTCCTTGTAGCACTCACTTCGGTGTTGCCCTGTGCAGCTCTAATGCTTGATTGTTTCCTCTCTCTTGGAAGTCACTTTGGATAAAAGCGTCAGCCAAATGATTTAATGTAACGTATGTAAATGTATTTCGTATTAATCACATTTAATGTTAAATACGCTGAAATTGTATGAAAAGCCCTTATTCTAAACATTGTATATTCCACATGTGATTGTAAGTAAACGCAATTTAAATATATAGCGCTGTGCACAGTTTCTGGTTTCAGCATGTACAGGACTAAGTTATTTACACTGATCAGCCAAAACATTTACACCATCTGCCTAATATTGAGCATGTCCTTCATGCTGCTGAAACAGCTCTGACTGTGGTGCACTGTGTGTTCTGACCACAGTACCTCTTCTGTCAGATCAGACCAGATGGGCTAGCCCTCATTCCCCACGTGCATCCATGAGCTTTTGTGCCCATTACGCTGCTGATTCACCAGTTGTCCTTCCTTGGATCACTTTTGGTAGGTACTAACAACTGCGTACCTAGAACACTCCACAAGTTTTGCTGTTTTGTAGGTGCTCTGATCTAGTCATCACAATAAGGCCCTTTGTCAAAGTAGCTCAGACCCTTTTATCCTGCTTCCAGCACATCAACTTCAAGAACCGACTGTTCACTTGCTGTCTAATATATTGTACCCCTTGACAGGTGTCACTGTAATGAGATAACTAGTCAATGTTAATCACATCACGGAAGGTTTGTAAACCCTTAACAATTTTCTTTATTTCTGCGTAAATATGACCTAAGTCAAATCTGATTTTTTGCACATAGTAAATAAGGACAATCTAAATATATAAAGAGTCATTTCTTTATTGAGGAAAATGATCCAATATTACATATCTGTGAGCAGCAAAAGTATGTGAACATTTGGATTAGCCTTTCAATCTAATGCGAAATTTTGAATTGATGGGATGACAGTCAGGCATGAGTGAGCACAAAGGTTTATTTAAAGAGCAGGGATCCATCCAAGTCTGATCTTCAAAACAGGTGTTGAAGTGTATCATGGCCTAAAGAAAACAGGCCCTCAAAAAATGAGTTGTTGATGCTCATCAGGCTAGAAAATGTTACAAAACCATTAAGAAGTTAACCTTCAAGAAGTTTGGATTCCACCAGTGCACAATCAGACAGTTTGGGTAAAAATGGGAATATTCTAGACCATTGTTATCCACTCAAGGAGCACTTGGCCACAAGATCACTCCAAGAGCAAGGCATTTACAGTAGCAGTTGATAAGGTCACAAAGTAATGCAGAGAAACTTCTAACCAACTAAAGGCATCTCTCACATGTTTATGACTGCAACAGAAAGCCACTGATCTTCGAACACAACATTTCTGCCCATTTACTAGGCAGTAGTGAGCAGTTCAGGTGAGGAAACCCACCAGTATCCCAGAGTTGAAATTGTCCTGTTCAGAGGAATGGGGTAAAATTTCTCAAAGCCAATGTTTAGGATTGATCAACAAATTCTGGAAAACATACTGAAGATATTGAGATACTGAAAAAAGATACTGAAAGCTAAGGTTCACACACTTTTACCACTCACAGATATGTAAAACTGAATCATTTTACTCAATAAATAAATGGCAAAGTATAATATTTTTGCCTCGTTCTACTTTTAGGACTGGTTTTAAAAGCTGATGCTGTTTTAGGTAATATTTATGTAGAAATATAGAACATTCTAAGGGGTTTAGACTTCAAAGCACCATTGTATATATAAGTTGTGTAATGTTATTTACAAGTTATTAATGTAGAAAGTTCAGTAAATCATTTCATGCTTAAGACAATGATGCTGAGTACTAAAACATTAGGCATGTTTTCTGCCTTTACAGTGGAAAGATATTCCTGCATTAGCACACCAGATAATTTGTTGCAACAGTTGCAGTTTTCTCCTTATATTTCGGTATGAAAAATCACTCCTATCTGTCCTCTGACAGAATGCTTGTTTCAAACATTGCACCTGCAGTGAACGATGACCGGGCCACGAGACCCAGAAGCCTCTCTGGTTTCCTCTACATCAGTCATGAGCTGCAGTAGTGGCCCTGCGCTGTCTGGAGTTTTATGGTCCGGCCACGACGTATACCAGTAATGATGGACTTTACGACTCTGGCCACCTTGCTGAAATAACAAAAATACACAACAATAATGTAAATTTAATACAGAATAAAAAGATTTAATCTCAGTCACAACACAATTGAAAGCCAACATAGAAAAGATTTTTCTGCAGTAAAGTTTACTGTAATTTACAGGATTTAAATTCAGTACAAGCATGTTTGAAATGGTAATATAATAACAAAGCCAGCTTGCAGATTTCAAAATATTATGCAGCATGGTGTAGTCAGCATCACACCTGACTAAGCTTTTATTCCTTATGAATGAATGGCAAATTTTAAATGTTCAAAAGCAAATATACTTGGTCATATGTACATTTCTGCTCAGAAAACATTAAAGTTAAAGCTACTGCTGTAAGTATACACTACTTAAACAATATTTTAACATCAGGTACTTAAATTGTGAGCTACTATTACTAAAGCCACTTAGACAACACACTTGATAAAGCTTGCTGCTTTAGTATTTTAGTGATGTGGCTTTAGTGTTCTGTCAGTTAAAAGCTTAGCAATGTTAACATGCATTTAATGTGGCAATCCAATAGGGACAGAATCTCCATTAAAAAATTAAATCGATTATACCCAAAGCTCATCTAGATGCTAATGGAGAAGTATAAAATGACAATATAACCTCAGAGGTCTATGGACAATTGCATTCAGGTTGTGTTACTTGTGTTGAGTTTTGCCCACATTGTGAAGCACTACCATTTATGTCGGTACTATGAATTTTCAATCGGGACAACTGGTGAGGATTTGTGTTGGTGAACAGTGAAGAAATCATGATGATATCACGTACTTTGAGTGTAAGGGTGCGGACAGTGTAGTGCTCACATTCCCTCACGCTGTTGACAAGGACCTCCACCTTCCCATAAATCCCTCTTTTTTCAGGCCAGTATAACACACACTTCTGTGACAACAACAAAAAAACAAACATTAAGCACAATTTTACATGATACTGAGCAGGAAAAAATGTTTTTAATGTAATCAGCACATCACCTCGTTCTTCTCCTTCAGTTTGGTGATCATGACGATGATGGGGGAGTCTTCTTGCCAGGCCATCTGCCAGAACTCATTTACTGTGTTGATCATGGGACCTTGTGTGGCAATGTAAGCCTTCTCGTCTTCCATGTAACCCTAACAGAGGGCAGGAATATACTTACATTCATATGAGGAATATCTAAAACAAAAACATATAAAATGTGCCATAAAAGTTCTTTGCAGAAGAAACATTATGTTATCCAAAAGGTTCATATCTTATGAAGAGGTTCATGTACGTAAATAGCATTTTATTGTTCACATCATGTTACATCATACATCATACAAAGGATCTCCACACTCATATTCATACTCATTTGCAAAAATGCATAGTACTGTGAAAGATGCTTCATTTGTAACAGTTCTTTTACATTCTTTTGTTGTGAAAGAATGATAAATGGGTGAGCTTAAAATACAGATCCACTTTGACAAGAGCCTTATTGTGAAGGCTACATGACTTAAGTCTGAGCATCTCCAAAAAAGGAGGTGTTGGGGTTGAGAACACCTGGGGTGTTTCTGGTATGCAATGGTTAGCTACCTAAAGTGTATATATCGTGGCAATCCCGAAGCAACTGTCTAACTGTAAAATCTTCCATTGTGTTTATGACACTAGCTTCATTTTATTTCAGTTTAATGCCATACATTTATCAGAACCTCCCTAAAATGACTGAAATGTTGATTAGCTGAACAACTGGCTTGAAACTGCTGCTAGTTGTCTGCAATTTAACTGTGTTGTTGTTTAGACACATGTCAGCTGTGCCTGATACTTGAGCAGATTACAATAAAAAAATTAATTTTTGAAGCCACGACAATCATATAGTGAAAATCTGATATTGTGACCTATTGCTGTAGACCAAGTACACCAGGGTTTTTCAAAAATGATATCTCTATCCCAACTTTTACAGCCATCAAATTCTAAATTAGTATATTTTTTTATAGCATTTTGGAAAATATCCCTATATGGAAAAAAAAACCTAAAAGGAGGAATTTTGCATTAAAGAGTTCATATTTAAAGAAATTACAGTACAAATAAACCCCTATTCAGTTTACCATACCTTAATTCCAAATGAACTGAGTGCACAGTAGGACCACATCCTTTACACATGCTGCACCTTCTTACATGTGTACTTTGAACCCAGATTAAAGGTCAGGATCAGGTCATCTCTAATATTCAAATCCTGTTGCCCAATCAGTTTTTAGCTTTTATCCCTTAGAATTTTAGAAAATCAAAAGGCTAGAACACTCCATGTCAACAGCTCCGCTAATATTCTTTCACTGCCCAGCACTGTGTGTATTCTTTAAAAATCAGCACTACAAAGTTGCCGTTGTTCTTATCTTGTTGGCTTCCACTGCATGCACAGTGGAAAATGTATAGCACAAAATAACAAATTTCAACATTTGAAGCTCAGGAAGAGTTCAGTCATCGTTAATTAGGGGTTCACTGGCTTCATTCACAAGAGTCATCTGACAACAAGAGCACACAGTTCCGGAGAGGAACACAGAAAAAAACAGTTTGCTAATGAAGGTAAAAATAAAAGAATATTTGCTTCAGAGAGGAAGTCCTCAATGTGTGTGTTTTACACATTTAGTGAATTCCAGCAGCACAAGCTATAATCCTGACTTCATCACCGAATTACGGTGATAATAAAACGCAGTGAATTAAGGTGATAATAAAAAAGAGCGTTGGGCTGGTGGAGTACAATATTACTTTGAAAATGCTAACGCGATAACCCTGTAATTTGTCTATATCTGAAAGAATAGCAGGGGGCGTTGGCAACGTCATGGTTACAGCAATCTGTGCTTGTGTATGCCTTTATAAGCATGGTTGTCCCACCAGGCTACACGGAGTCCTTGACGCTGATGGCAGGTGTGGCTGGGATGGCACCTAGGCCACATCGGACTCTCACCAGTAAGGGAGGTCCACATCTGGTTCTGTCTGGCTCCCGCATGCTGCTGGGACTGGCATGTGAGGCCCTGCGCGTGTTTCTAGAGATCCATTCCTCCTTCCCTTAAGACGAAGAGCCTTCTCTTACCGGCAGCCCCCAGGGCTGGCCCAGCATAGCTTGCTGATAACAACTAGCCAGCTACGCTAGCAAATGCCGGACTGTGTTTACATCTTGAGTCAGTGGACAACACTGCTTTTCGGTTGTTTTTCCACCTCTTTTTAGTGCAGGGCTTTCTAACTTGCCTAATTTCACAACCTGCCCCTCCTCTGTCCCATGGGGAGGTGGCCACTTAGCTGCCCTTTGCATTTGGGCCCATGTCTAAATCTGCTTTCATAATGTCCTATACATTTTCATTAGGAGACAAACCTGGACTGCTGGCGTGCACATGCAGTAAATCATGCAGTGCCTTCAGAGCAGTGATTTTCAGGCTTGCCCTGCACAGACTCAGATTTCACCAGATTCCCTGAATCTTATTAAGATTGTGTAACATGAATATTCTATAAACCTTTATACAAGCAAGTTGGTAAGACATATGTCATTAAATTTGTACTTTGATCAGTTGAGGTAATTTACAAATTGCAGATTTTTTTAAATTTTACATTAAGTCTCAACTTTTCCAGAAAAGGGGTTTGTACAATTAAAGACAGCAGTTTTGATGATGTAACATACTGTTTTTGTGTGCAGCTGATATGTTTGCATTTGGTTAAAAGACATTCAAAGCAACATTTTTATTTTCCATGTACGAGAAAATGTTGAACATTTTTGCTGGGACAAAACCAACCTTCCTTACATAATTCGACAACACCAACAGCCCCTTATACTGTACAGATTTCCCAATGAACATATCAATAATTTATGAAAAAGAAGAAGTTTTAATTCTCTTAAAAAAAAACAACAGGTATATGTTTTGTTGTAACATCAACAATATGTTACTTTGAATTTTCCTTATTTTAATAAGAAAATAAATAATAAACTTTTTACAGTTTTAGTCTGAAAATGTAATTTTCTTTACAGTATATATGGCTGGCTCATTCATAATTATGACTGCTTAAACTTGATTGATTATTAGACATTATGAAATGACTTAAGTTTGAGTCATCAGAAAAGAAACTGAATTATACAAAATTCAGTTTAATTCAAATTAGTTTAAACATCTTTAAAATTAAGTCAAATAATTTTTAATGTGCAGAACGGAAACAACCCATATTATGACAGCCCATTTGCAGGCTTATCTAGGACTAGATACTTTGGTATGCTGCTCTACAGAAAAAATGGTAGTGAAAACTACTGCAGAAATTAAACTTCCTGCTGGAGGATGTAGCGCTATTGTATAGAAGGCCAACAGGCCGTTAGAAGTGAGTTCATGAGTTCCTGTGGTACTTGTCTGTCTATTCTTTAAGCCACTGGCTATGGTAGCAAAATAAACAGTTTCCCCCTCAACACTTTCCCTGGAATGTATTACAATATAACATATGACTGGAATGTTTATTTAACTAATGACAAGAAACTAGTATTAATGATGTTTATTATATTCCATTCTGTGAATGTATAAAAAATGAGCTAAAATATCTGGAGCCTTTTGCAAGAAAATGTATGCATCACTGACAACAAATGCAACAAATGAACTTACTCGTATGTAGTTGGCATTGATGTAACTGCTGAGAGGATCACAACTGTTCTTAGTCTTCAGAAGGACTCTGGAATGTGGATCTGCCAAAATAAAAAGAAATGTATTAAATGATCATCATTACAAAAAAACTGAGTGACAAAAGAAGTAATGTGGCACAAGAAAAAATATGTAATCACACATTAGTATAAGGGGTAGGACATGCAACAGACATGCCCATAGTTCACAATTCTGTCCTAAATCTTTTAAATACATGCACCATTTATCAGTTCGCATAATTAATTACATCACTGTAGTAGCACATCATACACAACCATTGTTTCTCATTTTTCTAAATTAAAAGTGTTTTTTGTATTATGCACATTCCAAAATCTGCTGTTCACTACCCAGCCTATACAGTCCATACATGGAAACTGAGCTGAAAATTGTGTTTCAGTTTTTTGGAACGAGGCAGCTAATCAAAACACAGGTCATTTACATTGACCAGGCGTATAACACAAATACATAAATACACTGATCAGCCACAACATTAAAACCACTGGTGAAGTGACGTACAGTGATTATCTTGTTACAATGGTACCATGGGATATATTAGGCCACTAGTAAGCAGTAAGTTCTTGAAGTTGATGTGTTAGAAGCAGGAAAAATGAGTGAGCACGGAGATCTAAATGACTGATAAGGGAAGATTGTAAGGGCTAGACAACTGGGTCAGGGCATCTTTAGCAGATTGTGTGGGGTTGTTCTAGTATACAGTGGTTAGTATCTACCAGAAATGGCCCAAGGAATTACAACTGATAAGTCAGTTGACAGGGTGATTGGCCCCAAAGGCTCACTGATGCATGTGGGTAGAGAACACTAGGCTGTCTGGGCCAATCCCACAGAATAGTTACTGTAGTACTGTAGTGCAGAAAAATTATTTTGGAAACACAAGAGAGACCTACGGGAAATTAGGCAGGTGGTTTAAATGTTATGGCTGACCCGTGTACGAAACATATAATTTATGTATGTTTTATAAATGAAAAATGAAATATGACAAATGCAATAAGCAGACCTGGGCCTTTTAATCTGCCCTATACCTTTGTATATTCTGGCTGTTTTCTTTTGCTTTAATTCAAAATGTTTAAACAGATACAAGAGTAAACAAATAAATAAATTTACTAAAAAAAAGTTGATCACCACTGCACTTTTGAATGGCAAAGTTGGACACATTTCCACACATTCACACTGCATACAAGTAACATCCTGTTTTGTCTGTGCTCTTGGGATGTTTGATGCGCTCAGGAATGTTCAAAACCTAATAGCAAAATGGCACTTACATGAGGCAAAGCCTTCATCTTAATTGCAGAAATCCCAGAGTTGGATGACCCTTGCTTTAAAAGGCATATGTGTATGGCAATCACGGAAAGCATAAGTGCACCAAACCTTGTGCCTTTGTCCCACAGTTTTGAAACTTCGCCTTACATCCTAACCACTCTAACCCCCCATTTTACAGTTAATCAGGCCTGCTGGAGGGGCGGAAGGAATACTGTCTTGTGCGTATTGATAAGAGAGGGCTGGCTCAGTGATGAGTATGTTCCCTAAACGGGAAGCTGTTAGCAAGCCAAGTGGCCTACCCCTTAGTTACATAATGGAGCAAATGTCCCTTGCAGCGAGCCAACCTCAGGGAACAAGCTGTTCCTGAGCTTAATTGTATTGTTTAAGCAAGAGGAGAGGAAGAGCTTGTTAACCCCAAGACCTAAACCTTCTCAGTCAATAAGCAGAGGCCAACCCTTCCTCTGTAAATTTGCTGTGGTAACAAGGAACAAGGGCATTGGTTGACTAAATTTGGATAACCCACCCATATTACAAGACCTTGCTTCCTTATTAACTTTGCCCTGATGTGAACTTCGATCCTTATATGGGCTGAATAAAAGAATGTTGCTTTAGGAACAAGGAACAGGGGTTACAGCGGGTTTAACAATAAAATGGCAAATTACATAAGCTCTTTTGTGAATGTGCCCTAGGATTACTGAACATTTTGCTGTATTTTGTGCAATGACAATAAAGACTATAATGGCAACATATATCTCTCTAAACTTTAATACACCTTTCTTGTCAATGGTACCCCCCACGTTTATGCAAGTCGCCCATGCCCTGGGCAAAGATTGACCTTTTGCACCTTTCACTAATATAGTCTGGACTGTGCATTTTGTGTTTGGCTTAAAGATCTCAATATCCACCCCCCAACCCAAATTCAAACTAAATTGTGGACTAATCAGACCAGAGCACATGGTACCACTGTCTACTGGGCTATCTGAGATGAGCTCAGCCTCACAGAACTGTGTTAAGTGTCAGTGTTTTTAGAAGTATTACCAATCCCATGTGGCTACATTTATATCAGGAACAGTTTCTCATGCAGGGCCTTCGAAGGGCTCAAGGGTTTCATTTATTCAACAGTGGTTTTAGGACTTGCCCTACACAGACTCAGAATTTTCTGAATCTTTTCACAATATTATGTACTGCAGATTGTGAAAGACTTTGTTGTCTATCATTAGGAAATGTTCTTTTTCAACTTCGTGACAAACTTGAGAGCACGGTCCGACGTTAGCCACGCCCCATTTTGCTTGCAGTGGATGCTCCTTTACACCCAATCATGATACCCTTAACTGTACAAGTTCCCCTGTTTATTGTTCTAGATATTTTTTATTCTTATTTTGTTCCTGTCAACTTTTTCTGATGTAGAAGTACTTCGAAGCAATTTGTATTTATTTTCGTCAGTCAAATAAAGGTTCAAGAGAATTTACTAATTGTGCATTTAAAAATGTGCCAACGTTTTTGGAAATGGGATTTATATAAAAAAATTAT